>JAUJPP010000001.1:11898704-12041363 GCA_030562195.1 Nipponacmea schrenckii
AGTCCTGCCACAGTCAACGCTAGACTTGTACTTTTGAGAAACACAGACGCATTATCAAGAGAAAAGAGACGTTTTCCCTTGAGATTGATTATTATTGAGTGAGCGATGAAGAAATCAGCACCAAGGATTGGACGTGTAACATCAGCCAAATGGAATTCATGGGATTTCAGTTTCTTTGAACTAAGTTCCAAAGTGATATTGCCCCATGTTTTAATTGAAGTTCCATTTGCAGCACAAAGGGATGGGGATGGTAAGTTATTCTTGCGGTCTTGTAAAGATGCAGAATACACTGACACGTCAGCACCCGTGTCGATCAAGAAGTACTGATTGGTGCGCCGATTTAAAACAGAAAACGTGTTTGGGCTCGAAATGCCGGTCACTACCACGTTTATTGACCGGCCTTGTCGTTTCCCATTACCGGTGTGTGTTGTCCGCTCTTTACAAATGAGGTAAACTTGCATCCTGGTTGACAATGTCGGGCATCTGGTCCAAACTTTGTGTGATAGGGGCACACAAAAGACTCCGCTCTTGATGGCGAATCTGAATGTGAGTCACCATGTTGTTGTTTGCGGGGGTTTCGTTGAGATCTTTTAGCCGGATACACAGCTTCCACAGATGGATTCATGGCTCCACCATATGTGTCGTTTGACGCCGGTAAGATGTGTTCAACCCTTGCCTTGTGCGTTTCCCAGATACGATCTGCGATTTCAGCAAGCTCATCCATGTCAGAAATGTTATGGCCTGCAAGTATGCTTCGGATATCGGTGTGATTGATTAACATAAAACATATAACTTGACGTCATCAAAACATTTCTCATTAAAAATTATGATTTGCAATATTACACACTCAAAAACGAAACTGAACCCTGAAAGAAGAATCTAATTGTGGTTTGACTATCTGTTTGTAAGTCTGGTAGGCTACAGTTAATGTTATTGGTTAGTAAATACATAAATCCCTAAATAGGCCACTGGTAAGTATTTTTTTTTCCTTCTGATTATTCATACTTATAAATTTATCTGGCAACACGTACCAACCAGTCTGGGAGGGTGTGAAATGCCCTTCATCTCAAACTGTTCACGATTAACAATAATTGCATTTCATAGCAAATTTTCCCTCTTATTAAATTTTTGTCTTCAAAGACGTGTCTTGGGTGTAAGAAATCCACTTGTGTTGTGATAACCTATTCATAATGTGTGTTAGGTCTAGGCCTATGGTATTTTCTACCCATCTACTTTTCTCCTTTGGATTTGAAAAATAGGTTAAAGGAAGTGGATATGTTTTTCCACGAAGTTGACGTTTTCCTCCAGCCACTTCCTGTGCCCTTGTCCACCAAGTACTCTCCCGATCTTGGCAATGATGGTGGCATAGCACATGCCTGATCGTACCTAACATCGGTGACCAGCTTCTTGAATTTGTTAACAGAAGCATTCATTTTAAATTGTCTCCTATCGGCAGGTGCAAATGTAACGTAAAATTTGCCACGCTTTTTTGCCTACAGAAGGGAAATAATTCTCATTGTATTCATATAATTATAGCCCCCTGTTGCCAGATTATTATTTTTAAGGACAATTTAAATAACGCGAATGTAATAAAAAGCTGCATTATTTCATCGATAAAAATAGTTTAATTAGTCGCGCAATGTTAAATAACCATAATCATTTCTTTAGAAATTTTTAATAAAATCTCTGTTTATCGTTTTATTCTAGAAAACCGAAGTGATAAAGATGTACGTAGCTCAGATTGGGGATTCCCATGACTAAACAATATATAGTTACGAAATGGGAAAATCTTTTATGTTTTTATGTTTATGTTTTATGTTAATCAATCACACCGTTCGGATATCTGATGGAAGATTCGATAGAAATAGGGCACGTTTCAGGGTTTGTGGGTCATCATTGAGAGCATTGATTTTACGCATGAGGGCTGTAGGTCGTCTGTCTCCAAGACGATTTAAATTTAAAAGTTCAGCATCTTTCTGTGTCTGGGATTTTCCAAACGTTGTGATGAGAGCCTTCTTTATAGTAGTCGTAGTTATATTTAGTTTGGTCTTGCGTGATGTTTTTGGTTCCAAACTGAGATTCAATTCTGGCAAACCATACCTCTGGAGATTTAATCCAAAATTCTGGTAACTTTACAGATGCTGAGTTGACTTGGCCAGCAGGCTGATTTGAAAAAGTCTGTATTTGCGTCAATAAATTCGAAAGAACTCTGGATTTAGCTGAGTTTTTGCTCCATGGTAGCGTTGTTCTGAAACTGGGGTCGTCAATTTGGGTACTGCAACAATATAAATATATATATATAAAAGAGAGAAATTCCTTGAATAGGATTCACACTTCATTTAGATCTATCTTCGATCTAAACCGGAAGTACAGTACAAGTAAACAACATAGAGGTAATAATAATACCTCTATGGTAAACAATATAAAGGGAAATAACTCGATCATATACAAAACAAGGAAAGTTAATCACTTTAGATATTAGGCGCTACAGGTAATTTAGCGTTTTTAAAGGGGGTTTTTTATTGAAAAAATTAGTTGGGCAGGTCAAACACGGAGTTTTGAAACAGGGTTGAGTATTTAAAGGAAGGTCGATGGTGATAGGCATATTTGAAATTGGCTTTTATCACACAAAGAGTTGTATTTTCTTTTATACGAGGGAACCGTTTATCCACGTTGTTTGAATTCTTCTAACACATGGAGAAAGCTTCCTCGGAGTCGCCTTTTAGCGTGCAAATCTGGTGAAATTGTAATGTTTGGGATTTTAAAACCCCCAAAAAATTATGTTTAGGGTAAAAAGAAGATTTAAACAAAAGTTGATGAAAGTTTTCTAGAAATAGTAAAATTGCGTCGTATCAAGGCAATCAATGCGGCTTTCTCAGGAAGTAACGAGCAAAGTAATTTTGTGTAGTGTATAAATTGGCGCTTCCTATTTTCTGGTTCAGGATTCAAGTATTGGAAGTGCTTTTTATTGATAAATTTTGCTTCAAGTAATTTCGAAAGAATATTTGAAATTTGCGTTGCTGTTTCCTGATAAATTGTATTGTACAATATAGTATAATTGTTTAGTTTTGATTCAGCTTCTAGAATGTATTCATCTCCATCATGGATAACACAGCAACTATCTTTATCATCTTTACTCATTATAATAGGTTGGTCATTTTTAAGGGAGTTCAATGTGTATTTCTAATTTTATAGGAGCCAATGATTGAGGAAGCATGGAGAACTGGTTTTTGAGGAGGCGCATATTTGAGGAGGAGGAGTTAGTCTTGTAGAAGTTGAAACTTTTTGGGGGAGGAGTTGGTCTTGTAAAATTTTAAAAAGCCATTTGAGAAGAAGTGGATGGTCCTGTCGTATTTGATGGAGATGATCTGATCGGGGTAACGTTAACGGAGAGTGCGTTGTGGATTGCCCTATATTGAAAATCTATTCTGTAGTTGTACTGCTGTTGGTGAATTCGACAGTTCCAAGGGTTGCACATGAGTGTTCTACATCCATCCTTTCTATGGGATTAGATTTCCTTAACAATATTTAAATAATTGGAGAATATTTATCAGGACACAATTATATGGATAACAACTACTTTATTAAATAATTTGCGACGTTTCAACGAGGATGCTCCCGTCTTTATCAAGCAATGATACAAAATAACAGGTAGGTAGATAAATGGCGAGTTAACGTTCGCTTCCAGCAATTGCTGATATCGCAAACTAGGTAGTTGTTGATATTCGTAGTAGTTGGTGGTTGGATTGGTTCAGATTAGATGGTTCTGTGCTGTTGGTTTTGTTTGGTTGTTGATAAATCTTCAGATCTGGTCGGATCGAATGACATGGCGGTGTAACTCGGCCCTGGATGGTGTGGCGTGAGTGACTCAGTCTTCTCATTCTTCCAAAACTCGTTATGATCATAATATTTATTATTGGTTGTTGGTTTGGTTTGGTTTGGTTTGGTTTGGTTGAAAAAAAAAAAATTGTTCTCTTTTGTCTCTGCGATGAAACTTATGTGGAGATTAATAATATAGTAATATAAAATAATATAAGAGTAAAAAGAAACTTAGACTATCTGTTTAAAACAGAAGTGTTGATAAATTGGTAGATGAGTTCCATGTTTTTATACTAGTGGTCCGTGGGTGGAGCCAAAATATTCTGTTTGGTGATAGGCATGCCGTTGGTTTCCAGGTAGTCCGTCAGTGCCTTACGAGATGGTTTCAATTCGGTGCATTGAATGAGAAGATGCGTCCTGGTGGCAACGTGTCCGCATCGGCATTTAATAGCATTGAACTGATGGTCTCGCATGACATGGTTGGTGCGTAGTCGGGTTTAAACCAGTTTGCAGATGGCTACAGATGAATGGTTAATTTTGGTTTGGTTTGGTATCTTCGGATCAATCTGTTATCTATCGGTGTTGAGGTTCCTCAGCATGTCGTCCCATTTCTGGTTGATCTTAGAGGACACGAGACTGAAAAATTTCCCTTCATACGAGAATTTTGCAGGCTCGATATTCTCCAGATCCAAACTGCCCTTGGCAACACGGTCAGCTTGTTTGTTTCCCGGGGTGAAGACGTGCGACGGGATCCATGATAGTTCGATCTGGTGGTTGTTGTTGGTTTGGTTGTTGTGAATCATACTTCGGATGTTCGTTAAAACTTCTGACCTACAATTAGAAAAATTGTTAGAAATAGACTGAAGGCTACTTAGTGAGTCAGACAGGATTACGGCAGGTTCCGTATAGTTAATGGATAGACATGCTATGGCGTCCCTGATAGCTAGTAGTTCTGCAGTGAGCAGTGTGGGGGTATCCGTTTGGAAAGTCTGATGCCTTTCTCCGGAATACACAAACCGTAACCAGAAAGCTGTGCTACTCTTGGAGCCATCAGTGTAGATCTTCAAATGGTCGGCGAACTTGGAGTCGATGGGGTCAAGAGCTTGCGCTCTTGCTGCCACTGGGTTCACGTGCTTGTTGGTGGACTGGGTCAGCTCGGTGTTGACTATCGGGTTGGTAACCTTCCAAAAAGGAGTATCTGATAGGTGTCGTTGGCTGATGCTAACTTGATCGAGTTGGTGCACTCTCAAGAGATCAGTAGTTGCTTGACCATAGGAGATACTCCGATTTATCTGGTTCTTTCCGTGGTTCTTTCCGACACGAGTGAATCTTCTGATGCTGGAATACGTTGGACAGCTTTCGGACAAATACTGAAGTTTCCGCCAGAATTTGAGAGAGAGAGAGTTCCTCCCTCCGAAGAGAAAGGGGTTTCTCTCCCACCTCCTGAAGTAGTGCCTCATTCTTTGTACCGATTGCTGCCCTGGTGGCAATACGTATAGCTTTCATCTGTAGAACGTCCAGTTTCTTCAGTGTAGTATTACAGGCTGTACCATAGACGATGCAACCATAATCTATAACTGAGCGAATCAGTGACCTGTACATCATCATTAAGGCTTCTCTGTCTGCTCTTTATGTGGTACCTGAAACATAACGCATAACATTTAAGATTTTTGTTGTACAATTACAAATATAGTCGATGTGGCTATTCCAACTAAGCTTATGGTCAAAGTGCATGCCAAGGAATTTTACTGTTTTCTCTTGCCTAATTTTCACACCATTCAATCTTAGGTCAATACCGATGTGATCCGTGCGCCTGCTGCAGAGCATCCCGACGGTTTTTAGCTTCCGAAATAATGAAGCCCCCGTCGTTTGCCCCCTTTGGCAACTTGGTTCAGAGCAGTTTGCATGCGACTTTTCACAGTGTTGAGGTTATTGTGACCTGTCCACAAGGAACTATCATCTGCATATTAGGCCGTGCTAACCGATCGGTCCTTACTATGCACATAGTCCCGAGAGAGATCGTTGATCATGATGCTGAATAAGGTAGGGTTGATAACAGATCCTTGGAGGGTTCCATTCTCCAGTGAGAGCTTCTCACTGATGGAATTGGCGACGTTGACTTGTATCTGGCGATCCTTTAGAAAGTCCTGGATCCACCGGAACATACGCCCCTTGATGCCAAGATTGTTAAGTTTAAAAAGTAGACCATCGACCCATACTAAATCGAAGGCTTTGAATAAATCCAGAAATACTGCACTGAAGTAGTTCTTCTTTCCGAGGTGGGCAGCAATGTCATGTTGAAGTCGAACGATTTGATCTATTGTTGACCGTTTCTCTCTGTAGCCGCTTTGGTTAGGATCGATGAGACTACTTAGTTCACAGTGGTATCGAAGTCTATTGTTGACCATCGTCTCAAATGTTTTACATAGAGTCGAGGTCAGAGAAATAGGCCTGTATGAACTGCATTGATGTTTGTCCTTTTGCGGTTTTGGTAGAGGAATGACCATTGCTGTTTTCCAACTTTCCGGAATTGTACCATTATACCATGATGTGTTGAATAATTCCAGTAGAACTGTAGATGCTTCCATTGGTAACTCCTTTAACATGCTGTACTTAATGTTGTCTGTCCTGCTGTCCTTCTTAGTACGCAATGCGTTCTTCAGCTCGTCGAGGGTGAACGGAGCATTAATTTCCCGTTCGTCTTCTATTGGTTGGTGGTGGATTGGAGTCTGGTTGGTGTAGAAGGCCTTCTTGTTATTCAGGAATTCTTTGGTGTGGTTGGTATCAGAGCTGCTGTTAGCATAACACTTGGCTAACAAATTGGCTTTCCCATCGTTGCTGTATTCTGTGGTGTCCCTGTAAGATAAAAGTGGAATGGAAGATTTAGATTTTTTACCGAGCATAGAGCCAATTTTACCCCAGACAGATCCTAATTTGGTCCTCTCATTTAATGAGTTGCAGAACTCCTGCCAGTGCTTTGTTTTTGAATCACGTAACAAAGCAGCTGTAGTAGCCTTGACCTCCAAATAATCTGCCTTGGTATCACGGTTCAACTTCCTCTGGTGTCGACGTAGAGCTTTCTTTCTGGCGTCTTCGGCGGCCTGGAGGTCGTCGGACCACCACGACTTCGGTGACGTACGTACAATGCCATCCTTAGTCCGGGGAATGGCGTTCATAGCAGCATCAGTGATAACCTGTGTTATCTTCCCAGAGAAACAGTTTACATCCTCATCCTTGGCTAGATCAAGCCTAGAATGTGTGAAGTGGCGCTTGTAAAAGTCCCAGTTTGCCTTACCCAGCCTCCATCTACCTTGACATTTGATTTTTTTTTTTCACAATGTTACAAAATAGTGTAGTCTCGATGATAACGTGGTCACTTCCAAGGCTTTCACTGGTTGTTTCCCATGTGCAGTCCTTAGCTAACCGACTGCTTACTAGAGTGAGATCGAGATGCGAACCAATAGGAGCTAGAGTACCAACATAAGTAATACTACCATCATTTAAACAGACCAGGTCATTGGCTTCAATGAACTCAGCAACTTGTTTACCACTAGTGTCAGCTGTCGGCGAGCCCCACAATATGTGTTTGGCGTTGAAGTCACCAAGCACAATATTGTCGGTCCCGGGCAACTGATCGTAAACATACTGATATTCACTGAGTCGTTGAGGGCAGGTCGATAAATGTTAAGGATAGAAAAAAGCTTTGACTTGTCGGTAAAGGATACCGTCTGAGCCTCCAGAGCGATGGTTTTCAGAGGTACTTCATAGTATGTTACACCATTCTTGACGTAGATGGCCAGACCCCCACCACGTCGATGGTTGAGAGCATTGGGTCTGTCCTGTCTGATGAGAGTATAACCACTGATGACGGGGTCTTTATTCTTTGAACCACTCTTTGACTCTTGTAGGAAGTCGGCATCATACTGCTTCTCCTGTAGTATCTTCTCTAGTTCAGACTTGCGTGAGCAAGCTGTCAATCCATTTATGTTGAGCTGTATAAACCTGAAATTGAATGAAAAAGACTAGTGACTTTATGAAAAAATAAGTTTAACAGGGGGTTTGGGGTGTCACAAAAACCTCTACGTCCATATCCGTCACTAAGAGAGTGGGCAATGTTCTAGTAAGCGAAGTGCTTCTAGATCCACTGGACAGTGGTTTAGCTAGCGAGGTGCTTCTAGAACGCTCAATGACGGGTCTGGTGCTGGAATCCCTACAGGTGCTCCTAGACTGGCGAGGTGGGCCACTCGTGGATACCCTTTCATTTTCCTAGGCGTTTCCACCGAGTGACTGTCATCGTCTGTTTTCGGAGTATCTGTGTTAGACCTCTTTCTTTTTGGTTTGGCGTCCTTGGTTGATGGTGATAGGTTGGTCACATGGATTTTGATTACTTTTATCACCGATGAAATCAAATCATTGAAATCCAGTTCTCCATTGTTTCCAGCTCTTCTTGTCGCCGCCACCGCAACTAACCTACAACAGAAATCGTAAAAATTACTTTCATCCTTGAATTCGGGTATGAATTTTGGAGTTTGAACCGGAGTGGGTTGGGGATGTTCGGCCAAGGGCTTGGGGGCAGTGGGCACCGTGATTGCCGACACATGCTGGCGCGCCTCCTGGGGAGATACCTTGTAGGTATGTTGGATCCGTATCTCCGCACGTCGAGACAGAAAAAAAAGGACACTGCTCGGAGTTGCTGGAGTGGTTATCACTCCTGCAGTTCACACACCGAACCTTCTTCGACTTGCACAGCTTAGTGCTGTGCCCCTCACCACACTTTTCACAGCAAACCTTGCTGCGGCAAAACTTCTCCGGGTGACCCAACTTCTGACATTTCTGGCATCTTCTTACTTTGGAAATGTAAGGATGGAGCTGGTACCTGGAATAAAGAAGGGGAAGAGGACTGTTAGGTACTTTCCCACTTGCGAAAGTTAGTTGGACAGTCCTAACGGACTTGCCCTCCCGAGGTCTGTAGAGGTAAAGCCCCTCTACAGAGTGATTGTGGAGTTTAAGGTCCTCCAGCAATTCACCTTCCGTATATTCGGTAGGGACGCCGTAGATGACGACCCGTTCCGTCTTGTTGAAGGTGGACAAGGCCGAGTCCACCTTCATTCAACACAGTGCGGTCTGATTACCAGCGTAGACCGCATCTGCCAGGTGCTCAAAGTTCAAGCGTACATTGCCATTGGCCAGGACTTTAACTTCCGGAAGAGAGACGTATTTCCACTCCTTCCGGATAAAGTCCCCAATGACCTTAGCCTGTGTGCTGTTGAAACGTTTGTCCCCCGCTAGGTTTCACTATAACGACGTTGGCATATTCAGGCCGCGCTACCTTGGAGTACCCGGTAGCAGCGGGCCTACTTGCCATATCGGCATAGCTAACCTTGGTGGAGTTTTGTGCCATGGCCATTTTAATCTAGAAAAAAGAAAATATGAGTAGTACAAAATAAGGTAAATATGCAAAGAGCAACGAAGAGAACAACGAAAACGAAACCAGAGAAAGCTTTTGGGTAGGACAGCTTTAATTACTCCGCCAAGTAATTATCGGCCGCCCAACGAAAAGATTAAAAAAGGATTAAAAAAGAACGAACTCACAGTAATTGGTGTCAAAAGTTAATTGAGAATAACGAGTTATACTTGACAGTAATCCGCTAATCCAATTTCGCCAATCCGAGAAGGTAGAGAGCTGCTAATTAGGTCTTCACACTAAGGGTGTCAAACTAATTAATTTCGATGCCAACGGTTTGCTTAAGAAGTCTTCGAATTTGGTAGGATAATTTTCCATGGAACGGGATGCTGATGCGAATTGTAGGTGATGAGGTTTAGGTTTGGTTGCGTTATTTTGATTATTCCTGGTTTCTTGGATAATATTTCTGGTGAACTGTTCTGGGTAGCCATTAAGATTGGTGAAAACTTGTTGAAGATGTTCAATTTCATTCTCTAGGTTGTTGGGATCACATACATTGATAGCACGTTGGATCAGGGTTGAAACAATACCTTTCTTGACTTGGCATGGGTGGTTGGAGTTGAAGTGTAGGTATTGGTCAGTATGGGTGGGCTTCCTTTAAACACTGGTGGTTAGTGAGTTACCTGATCTTTCAACTTGCAAATCTAAAAAGGGAAGTTTGCTGTCAGTTTCGGTTTCCATTGTAAATTTAATACGATTCTCTTGATTGTTGAGATGGTTAAGAAGTTGTCGACCAAAGATATACTTGGTGCCAATGGCAAGCTTCAACCCACCACCCCTCCCATCACCGAAAGGGTGCGTTTACAAAATAACATGCTCATGTGAACAGGAATATATTGGAGAAACAAGAAGACCACTAAACCTAAGAATACAAGGGGTGTGTACAAAACGAAGACCCAAAGACCTAAAAAAAGAAGACCCCACCAGGTAAAAAACGAAGACCTAAAAAAGGAAGACCCCACCAAGTAAAAAACGAAGACCCTGTGAAAAAATCCAACAAGGCATCGGAATATTCCATTGAAATTTTACTCGAAGGTTAAGCATGTCAATACGCCAATTTCCCCAGAAAATGAGCAAAATCCATCACCCCCTCCCTTCCCTACAGGGTGAAACATAAATACGGACGTAAAAAAGAAGGTATAAAAGGAAGACCCCACCAAGTAAAAAACGAAGACCCTGTGAAAAAATCCGACAAGGCATAGGAATATTCAATTGAAATTTTACTCCAAGGTTAAGCATGTCAATACGCCAATTTCCCCAGAAAATGAGCAAAATCCATCACCCCCTCCCTTCCCTACAGGGTGAAACATAAATACGGACGTAAAAAAGAAGGTATAAAAGGAAGACCCCACCAAGTAAAAAACGAAGACCCTGTGAAAAAATCCAACAAGGGATAGGAATATTCAATTGAAATTTTACTCCAAGGTTAAGCATGTCAATACGCCAATTTTCCCCCGAAAATGAGCAAAATCCATCACCCCCCCCCTTCCCTACAGGGTGAAACATAAATACGGACGTAAAAAAGAAGGTATAAAAGGAAGACCCCACCAAGTAAAAAACGAAGACCCTGTGAAAAAATCCAACAAGGCATAGGAATATTCAATTGAAATTTTACTCCAAGGTTAAGCATGTCAATACGCCAATTTCCCCAGAAAATGAGCAAAATCCATCACCCCTCCCTTCCCTACAGGGTGAAACATAAATACGGACGTAAAAAAGAAGGTATAAAAGGAAGACCCCACCAGGTAAAAAAGGAAGACCCCACCAGGTAAAAAACGAAGACCCTGTGAAAAATCCGACAAGGCATAGGAATATTCCACTGAAATTTTACTCCAAGGTTAAGCATGTCAATACGCCAATTTCCCCAGAAAATGAGCAAAATCCATCACCCCCTCCCTTCCCTACAGGGTGAAACATAAATACGGACGTAAAAAAGAAGGTATAAAAGGAAGACCCCACCAGGTAAAAAACGAAGACCCTGTGAAAAAATCTGACAAGGCATAGGAATATTCCATTGAAATTTTACTCGAAGGTTAAGCATGTCAATACGCCAATTTCCCCAGAAAATGAGCAAAATCCATCACCCCCTCCCTTCCGTACAGGGTGAAACATAAATACGGACGTAAAAAAGAAGGTATAAAAGGAAGACCCCACCAGGTAAAAAAAGAAGACCCTGTGAAAAAATCCGACAAGTCATGGGAATATTCCATTGAAATTTTACTCGAAGGTTAAGCATGTCAATACGCCAATTTTCCAGAAAATGAGCAAAATCCATCACCCCCTCTCTTCCCTACAGGGTGAAACATAAATACGGACGTAAAAAAGAAGGTATAAAAGGAAGACCCCACCAGGTAAAAAACGAAGACCCTGTGAAAAATCCGACAAGGCATAGGAATATTCCACTGAAATTTTACTCGAAGGTTAAGCATGTCAATACGCCAATTTCCCCAGAAAATGAGCAAAATCCATCACCCCCTCCCTTCCCTACAGGGTGAAACATAAATACGGACGTAAAAAAAAGGTATAAAAGGAAGACCCCACCAAGTAAAAAACGAAGACCCTGTGAAAAAATCCGACAAGGCATAGGAATATTCCATTGAAATTTTACTCGAAGGTTAAGCATGCCAATACGCCAATTTCCCCAGAAAATGAGCAAAATCCATCACCCCTCCCTTCCCTACAGGGTGAAACATAAATACGGACGTAAAAAAGAAGGTATAAAAGGAAGACCCCACCAGGTAAAAAACGAAGACCCTGTGAAAAAATCCGACAAGACATAGGAATATTCCATTGAAATTTTACTCGAAGGTTAAGCATGTCAATACGCCAATTTCCCCAGAAAATGAGCAAAATCCATCACCCCCTCCATTCCCTACAGGGTGAAACATAAATACGGGCGTAAAAAAGAAGGTATAAAAGGAAGACCCCACTAGGTAAAAAACGAAGACCCTGTGAAAAAATCCAACAAGGCATAGGAATTTTCCATTGAAATTTTACTCGAAGGTTAAGCATGTCAATACGCCAATTTTCGTTTTTTACCTGGTGATGGGAAATTGGCGTATTGACATGCTTAACCTTCGAGTAAAATTTCAATGGACTATTCCAATCCCTTGTCGGATTTTTTCACAGGGTCTTCGTTTTAAAGAAGGTATAAAAGGAAGACCCCACTAGGTAAAAAACGAAGACCCTGTGAAAAAATCCAACAAGGCATAGGAATTTTCCATTGAAATTTTACTCGAAGGTTAAGCATGTCAATACGCCAATTTTCGTTTTTTACCTGGTGATGGGAAATTGGCGTATTGACATGCTTAACCTTCGAGTAAAATTTCAATGGACTATTCCAATCCCTTGTCGGATTTTTTCACAGGGTCTTCGTTTTTTACCTGGTGGGGTCTTCCTTTTATACCTTCTTTTTTACGTCCGTATATATGTTTCACCCTGTAGGGAAGGGAGGGGGTGATGGATTTTGCTCATTTTCTGGCGAAATTGGCGTATTGACATGCTTAACTTTCGAGTAAAATTTCAATGGAATATTCCTATCCCTTGTCGGATTTTTTTCACAGGGTCTTCGTTTTTTACCTGGTGGGGTCTTCCTTTTTTAGGTCTTCGTTTTTTACCTGGTGGGGTCTTCCCTTTTTAGGTCTTCGTTTTTTACCTGGTGGGGTCTTCCTTTTTTAGGTCTTAGGTCTTTGGGTCTTCGTTTTGTACACACCCGAAAACAAGAACATCTACCCCTAGCTCCTACCCAAATGTCTGCAGTTTCAGAACACAAAGAATAACAGGAAGCACAAAATTAAAACTACCAACATCAAGGCCCTAACTACAAATAAATTGAACAAGAAAAGCAGACAAATGACAGAAGCCATTCACATAAGAAGAACCCAACCACAACTTAATAGGGATACAGGAGTCTTCATCTCACATGCCTATGATCCCCTTATCATGTAATGACTCCCACTTAATTGTCATGCCTAATCAGCTGTCTTGTGTAATTAAGCTAATTAATGTTTTACTTTCATCAGTAGTTTTCTTCTTAATTAGTTAGGTTTGTTTATATTGTCACCCTTTGAAAGGCTTCACCTGTTAACTGTTAATTATCACCATGTGCTATATATATTCCCTCTTCTCAGTTATTTTCGACGAGCTGAAGAACGCACTGCGTACTAAGAAGGACAGCGCCGCTGGTGAAGACAACATCAAGTACAGCATGTTAAAGGAGTTACCAATGGAAGCATCTACAGTTCTACTGGAATTATTCAACACATCATGGTATAATGGTACAATTCCGGAAAGTTGGAAAACAGCAATGGTCATTCCTCTACCAAAACCGCAAAAGGACAAACATCAATGCAGTTCATACAGGCCTATTTCTCTGACCTCGACTCTATGTAAAACATTTGAGACGATGGTCAACAATAGACTTCGATACCACTGTGAACTAAATGGTCTCATCGATCCTAACCAAAGCGGCTACAGAGAGAAACGGCCAACAATAGATCAAATCGTTCGACTTCAACATGACATTGCTGCCCACCTCGGAAAGAAGAACTACTTCAGTGCAGTATTTCTGGATTTATCCAAAGCCTTCGATTTAGTATGGGTCGATGGTCTACTTTTCAAACTTAGCAATCTTGGCATCAAGGGGCGTATGTTCCGGTGGATCCAGGACTTTCTAAAGGATCGCCAGATACAAGTCAACGTCGCCAATTCCATCAGTGAGAAGCACTCACTGGAGAATGGAACCCCCCAAGGATCTGTTATCAGCCCTACCTTATTCAGCATCATGATCAACGATCTCTCTCGGGACTATGTGCATAGTAAGGACCGATCGGTTAGCACGGCCTTATATGCAGATGATAGTTCCTTGTGGACAGGTCACAATAACCTCAACACTGTGAAAAGTCGCATGCAAACTGCTTTGAACCAAGTTGCCAAATGGGCAAACGACTGGGGCTTCATTATTTCGGAAGCTAAAACCGTCGGGATGCTCTGCAGCAGGCGCACGGATCACAACAGTATTGACCTAAGATTGAATGGTGTGAAAATTAGGCAAGAGAAAACAGTAAAGTTCCTTGGCATGTACTTTGACCATAAGCTTAGTTGGAATAGCCACATCGACTATATCTGTAATCGTACAACAAAAATCTTAAATGTTATGCGTTATGTTTCAGGTACCACATGGGGAGCAGACAGAGAAGCCTTAATGATGATGTACAGGTCACTGATTCGCTCAGTTATAGATTATGGTTGCATCGTCTATGGTACAGCCTGTAATACTACACTGAAGAAACTGGACGTTCTACAGATGAAAGCTATACGTATTGCCACCAGGGCAGCAATCGGTACAAAGAATGAGGCACTGCTTCAGGAGGTGGGAGAGAAACCCCTTTCTCTTCGGAGGGAGGAACTCTCTCTCAGATTCTGGGGTAAACTTCAGTATTTGTCCGAAAGCTGTCCAACGTATTCCAGCATCAGAAGATTCACTCGTGTCGGAAAGAACCAGATAAATCGGAGTATCTCCTATGGTCAAGCAACTACTGATCTCTTGAGAGAGCACCAATCGATCAAGTTAGCATCAGCCAACGACACCTATCAGATACTCCTTTTTGGAAGGTTACCAACCCGATAGTCAACACCGAGCTGACCCAGTCCACCAACAAGCACGTGAACCCAGTGGCAGCAAGAGCGCAAGCTCTTGACCTCATCGACTCCAAGTTCGCCGACCATTTGAAGATCTATACTGATGGCTCCAAGAGTAGCACAGCTACTGGTTACGGTTTGTGTATTCCGGAGAAAGGCATCAGACTTGCCAAACGGATACCCCCACACTGCTCAGTGTTCACTGCAGAACTACTAGCTATCAGGGACGCCATAGCATGGCTATCCCTCAACTATACGGAACCTGCCGTAATCCTGTCTGACTCACTAAGTAGCCTTCAGTCTATTTCTAACAATTTTTCTAATTGTAGGTCAGAAGTTTTAACGAACATCCGAAGTATGATTCACGACTACCAAACCAACAACAACCACCAGATCGAACTATCATGGATCCCGTCGCACGTCTTCATCCCTGGAAACGAACAAGCTGACCGTGTTGCCAAGGACAGTTTGGGTCTGGAGAACATCGAGCCTGTAAAATTCTCGTATGAAGAATTTTGCAGTCTCGTGTCCTCTAAGATCAACCAGAAATGGGACGACATGCTAAGGAACCTCAACACCGATAGATACCAGATCGATCCGAAGATACCAAACCAAACCAAAATTAACCATCCTTCTGTAGCCATCTGCAAACTGGTAACCAGACTACGCACCAACCATGTCATGCGAGACCATCAGTTCAATGCCATTAAATGCCGATGCGGACACGTTGCCACCAGGAGGCATCTTCTCATTCAATGCACCGAATTGAAACCATCTCGTAAGACATTGACGGACTACCTGGAAACCAACGGCATACCAATCACCATACAGAATATTTTGGCTCCACCCACGGACCACTGGTACAAAATAATTGAACTCATCTACCAATTTATTACCACATCTGTTTTAAACAGATAACCTAAGTTTCTTTTAAAATTTATATAATCAATTTTCAAAACAAGTTTCATAGCAGAAACAAAAGAGAACATCTTATTATTTTTTTTTTTTTTTTTTTTTTTTTTTTTGTGAAAGCTTTTTTCTCTTCTTCTCTCCTTTCTCACGTCTCCTTTTCTTCTTTCTTTTAGGTCTTCAACTCTTCCAAGCACAGACAGATAATCAAACCAAACCAAACCAAACCAAACCAACAACCACCAACAACAACCACCATGATCATAACGAGTTTTGGAAGAATGTAGAAGACTGAATCACTCACGCCACACTATCCAGGGCCGAGTTTCACCGCCATGACATTCGTTCCGACCAGATCGTACGATTTCTCAAACCACCACCAAACCAACAGTTTTCTAAATCATCCAATTGATTCTAAATCCACTACCAACGACCACCAGAGTGCAACTACCTAGTTTGCGATATCAGCAATCGCTGGAAGCGAACGTTAACTCGCCATTTACCTACCTACCTACCTAGTTATTTTGTATCATTGCTTGATAAAGAGGGGAGCATCCTCGTTGAAACGACGCAAATTATTTAATAAAGTAGTTGTTATCCATATAATTGTGTCCTGATAAATATTTAGATATGAAGAGATTGTTTCGTGGGATAATTTTCTGTGGTAATTACTTTTAGCTCGAGAGCTTTAGAAGAAAAACGTGCCAGTTTTTTTATTTGTTTCAGTTTTTCAGTAACTATTGAATCAAGATGATTCACAAGAGTAAATGAAATATTTTTGGCCCAACTACGATTGGTTTTAGAAATAACTGAAATGATCAATCTATTTCGCATTGCTGGTTTAATAAAGTTATCAAGCTCTAGTAATTTGTAATATCTGCGGGTATGTTTGGCTCTAAGTAAAGGATAGAGACCGAAAACTGTCTATTATGTTAGAGAGAGGACAGTTAGTGATCTCTCTAACATAATAGACAGTTTGAGGACTCTATCTTACTTAAATAATAGCTCTACAAACTAATTGTAATCAACACAACTCATTGATTGATTGATAGTTATGTGGGATCAGATTGTGATTTAGACTGTGGCAAATATACTCTGCAGGTATAATGGATAAAATTTAGTATGAACAATCCAATTTTCAAATACGGAGAGCCCTTTTTTTTTCATCTGATGATAATAAAGTAAGAGCAAAAAAAAAAGTTGAAAATAAGGATATATATCGAATTCTAATGCCACAACAATTAGGTTTAAGAAAACTGACATAGATGCGATTGTTAACAAAGGACTGTCAGAAAAAAACAGAATCAAAATCACGCTGTATTCCACTTTATCACATGGGCATGTTGTAAAATAAAACTGAATATATAATTGAATTGCTTTGTCAGTGAAAAGATAGAAACAACTATATTTTACTAGGATAACAACTTAAAAATAATGGACACTTTTTTAAAAATAATGGACATTTAGTGAACAATTTTCATGAAATAGTGGACAGTTAGTGAGTAGTTCAAATAACACTCATACATTCTACTAGAGAATGGATAAATACAACAAAGGATGACGTCATAGTTGTTATTTAACTTGGGTTTTCATAGTAATATCTGATAGAACAATTTGATGAAGGTCTAAGGAAGATTCAACATTTTGGCTTACTTTATGATTTTTTTGTTTACTGGAGTTTCACTGATGATGCCGATGTTACTGCCGATGATTTTGGCCAGGCCTGTGCAAATTATGGTTTACTTGATACTGAAAAGAGAATTGTGACTGAAAGATGGCAGAGAGGGTAGTTATAGTAGTATTGGTGGAGAATACAGATATCCAAAAGCTAAGTTAGGTGGTAATAAGAATTTTGCCACGACCAGAAGAATTACTTGTTTACAGGTTAATTCAAAATATCCGAGTCCTTATAGACGAATGCAGAATGAGCGTGAATGGTGTAGAAAAAACTGTTGGAGATATCGAAATAACTTTCTGTCGGGGAAGTCTTAGTTTCACCAAATTTGTAGGTCCATATAGTATTCGTAAGTAATGTTTTATCCCCCAACTCAGTTGAAAATATACGTATCATTAAGTCATTAAGTTATATAGAAAGAGACATCTGAAGGAAATTAAGCTACAATTAAACATTTATATGACCAGAAACGAGTACTTGATAATCAAGTTTCAACAATTTTTTGAGAGAGTAAAAATTTATTTCAATGCATTCTATATTTTAAAAGTGAATAAGAATAACATTCTTAAAGTGTTCAAACTACAGTTAATCATATAATAGTATGGCTCTGATAGAAATAGGTTTTTTTTAAATAAAAGAATACGTTGAAAAGAAATATAGCCCATATATACCTCATTGAAATTTCCTAGTTCCTAGCCTTAGAAATGTAATTTTCTCATGTTGCGTTGAGGATAAATGAACACCGGTTTATTTTTTATAATTCATAATTGGCGTGGGTTTATAACGGAAGGTTATCAAACATGCTCATTAGCAAAGCATTCTGTGTATGATCTCTTCTTCTTAAAGTAAGACGATCTCTTGTGAGATCATTAAAGCCTATCTTCCACGTTATTTCCATACATTTTTGATTATTGGGAGTGAGTGACTGCACTGTTGATTAGCTATTTAATCTGTAGAAGCGACATCTGAGTATATGAAACGAATGTAACTTCATTGACTCTTATAAACGTGATTGCTTTCACTCTTCAAGGATTGTAGTTAGAATTGGAGAATAACAATAAAAATTGCCAGTGAGGAAATTATTTAGTCAATTGGTGGTTTATAGTACTTTATAGCAAAAATGTGAGAACCAATTGGACCATTTTTATATTTTGATCCTTGTTTCGGTGAAATCTTTACAGCGTTACCGGAACATCAACTTATAAAGATTTTTTGAATCAGATTTTAAATTTTAGGTACTGTTTTTTCCATCTCGGTGAAAGAATATTCAGCATTCTAAAACTATGAATGGAGTTGATATTTTAGTGTGGTCATTGACATTTTTTGTCATGCTATCTTCCTTAGTAGTTAATGTGATTCAAATTAAAATGATTTATAAGCTAAGTAGACGAAAACTGACAGTGGAAAATATTCCAGTAATCAACCTATCACTTTTAAGTACAGTCATTAGTGCCTTTTATCTCTTTTCGATAAATTTCATTATTGAAAAAAATACAAGCCAATTTGACCCTATTTTATGTTTTATTCGAATGACAACTATAACATGGTCGTTGCTTTGTTTGTTCTCAGCATTTTTTATTATCGGTGCCGAAAGATTTTTATCAGTTGTTTATCCAATTTTCCACAGAACGATTTCTCCAAAATCTGTAAAAATATGTTGTATTGGATCTTGGTTTTTCAATGTTGTTGTGGTTGCCTTGGCTCAAATCACCCCTCTTCACTATGAAAACTGTAGAATGAACAAATATACCATGTTTACCTTATGTGGTTTATGTTTTGTGAAAATAATATCTGTGATTTGCTTTTATTGTAAAATATCGAGAGTAGCACATACAAGAATTGCCCCCTTGGGCGCAACACCTCAAAATACCCGACAATTAAAACGGTCTAAAGTAATGTTTATGGCGTATATAACATCAGTTGCCATTTGGATTCCACCGATCACGTGCTTATGGATACTCAGGATTTATGTTGCAAATGTTGATTCAAGAATTCATATTAGTATCACGCATTTTGGCTTTTTGTGTCTTTTTTCAAATTTTGTCATTCACATGATGAAATATACTTCTTTTCGTAATGAAGTAAAATCACTTTTTGTAAGGTGCTGCTGTGCAACTAAAGGTATTCATAGCTCATCTAATATTCAATGCATTACAACTATGACGGTACCTTAAGGTACTCAATGTGCAATTTTCGATATTGGAAGTTCTTATCCTTTATGTATACATATATAATCCACTCACGAGTATAATGTGTAAGCCGTGGTATAAAACAGGAATTGTCTCGAAAGGTTCAACAATTTATGAAATAAACGTCTTTTTGATGCTTTTTACTTTACAAAGTTTGGTATTACATTGTATTTATTTAGGCCTACTCTTTTAATACAAATCCCAAACGCATAACAATATTATATGTTCTTGTTAACCCTATAAAGCCCTCCATTATTCTTAGTTGTTATAAATTTTGTAATCATTTATTCCCTCATTATTTCATAATAATAATGGCCATGTAATTTGTTTTTGCGTCTATTTGGCGAGACCATTAATGAAAGATTTAATACATGGCAATTCTGCATCCATCAACAAATAAACGCAATGAAAAGCCATATTCAATCTTAATACATACTGTGTTAATAGTAAGTAGTTTTTGGGAATCTTTATTTTGCTAAAGTGGTTATAATATAGTTATCATATTTAATTCGCAACAAAACCACAGGTCCTGTGAACAACAACCCTAAAGGTATGATGTTAACCCACAGGTGCGTGTGGACAGGATAGGCTACCGGACCCTCCTCTCCCCCTTTTTAAAAAAAAAAAAAAATTTTATCAAACATTTGTCGTTTGAGTTGTTTCAACTCGCAAAATATGTCAAAGCTACCGAAAAATAACATTATTTGAGATTTTGCAAGTCGACTGATAATAGTGAAAATGTATATTAATATAAATTTTCACTATTATCAGTCGACTTGCAAAATCTCAAATAATGTTATTTTTCGGTAGCTTTGACATATTTTGCGAGTCGTAACAACTCAAACGACGCTTGTTTGATAAAAAAAATTTTTTTTTTAAATAAGGGGGGGGGGGGGGATTTTTTCCCGGTAGCCTATCCTGTCCAAACGCACTCGTGAGTTAACCCAGTAACTATTTTAGGACTTGAACTTCTTAACTCTGGGCAACCTTGTCTCAAAGTTATTTATTTTTTTAGATATCGCTCATCATCCACAGTACGTATTTCCAAAGATTTACGGTTTATAACTAAAAAAAAGATACACCTGTACATGTTTTGTTAAAAAGCTGATGCTAAGCTCATATTCATAATATCAATTTGAATATTGCTAAGACTCTAGTTCATGTGGTATACTAAATATGAGAAATGTACAAATTGTTCACTTTCAGATTCCTATACAAGAAAAGTAATTTACCAACATTAGATATCTAGGTATCATAATTATGAAAATTGGGGACGAGTATTTTCCCGATATTTTCCTTATTTTGCATGATGGTGGCATAGCGATTTGAAATTTGCATACACGGCTTATGTTCACTATTAGATATTGATGGTACAGACTATGTGGAGTAACAAATTTGCTATGAAAAGGAAACAAAATCCAGAAACTGTTTTTTTTTTCATGCCACTTACCCACCCACACTCAGATCAGGTGTATGGTGGTTATACTTAAATTTATAAACAGTAGTATATCCACCGCTCATTATGTGTCTTGTATAAATGGTTATAAATTTTATAAAAATGTCATGGAAGGCACAAGTGAGCGATTTTCATCGTGTAACCATATTTTACATTCATATTTTTGAATTTGTTGGTATATGTTAGATGAATGTAGATGTACATAAAGGGGTAAATATACACGTAATATATAAATATAGTGATGTATAAATATAATTTTTTAGTATATATATATAATCTGTAGTAAATATAGATAATATAAATGGATATGTATCATTGTATATGTATATAATAATCTATGATTTTAAAAATTATAATTATATATGAATGTATAAATATTTATGAGTAAAATTTTTTGATGTGATGAGGAATGAATATATCTCACGGTACCTGAGTGATATTGTCACCCGAACATGCATTATGAGACTGGAGTTATTTTTAGCAGAGTGGGTCTTCGTTTTATAGTTAAAAGGGTAAAAATCTCCATTAGTTTTTCTGATTACACAAAAAATATACTCAGCCTACATTACGGATTCCAGCTGACAGGATCTCATTTTCTGGATTTCAACAGTATTTCCCTTAATCCCGATGAGCGCCCTGAGGATTTGTACCAACGTCTAATCTCTTTTTATAGAGGACAATTTACTTACCACAGCTGGTAGGATATCACATCATGGTACTTTTCCAACATCTGATGAAGAGTTAACTCCTTCCCTGGAGAATATGATCGTTCTGACGTGGTTGCGATTAATTCATCCAGACTTACCACAATTGGTCAAACAACGATACGGCACTGAACTTCGATCACAGACATTAGCAACTTTGAAACCAGAAATATCTTTAGCGCTCGATTCTTTATTTGACGAAGTTCACACAACTGCAGATGCAAAAATACTTACAACTGCCACCAAAGATTTGTTGACGTCATATAAAACTACGAAAAATAGGTCACAATCATTTGGAACATCGACAAAAATTTGTCCTCTTTGCAAACAGTCTGGACGATCTAATTATCAAAATTTTTTGAGCCAATGCCAATTTCTTCCCAGCGCAGACAAAAACTTTATGTCAAAAGCTCGCCATGCCATCTGTCTTGAAGACATCCAATCGGTATCTAGAATTAATATTGACAATGCCGCTTTAGACGTCGAAGAAGAGCTATCAACAGATAGGCCTGTTCACAAGATTTTAGCATGCCGTGTTGGCACTAGACAATCGCCTTATATACCAGCTTTCTACGAGCATCATTGTTTACAACTTACATTAGATACAGGTGCTGAAACAAAATTGATTAAACTTTCAACTGTTCATAATATGGGCCTCCAGATATCGAAAACATCTCAGCGGGCTCTCCAAGCTGATGGAATTACACATTTAAAGTTTTTAGGTGAAATACATATCACTCTTTCCTACGATGATAAACCACTTCACTTGGACGCTTTACTTGTTGAAGAATTGGATGTTGATGTGTTAGCTGGAACCCCCTTTATGTCATGTAATGATATCTCTGTACGACCTTCAACACGTGAGATTTCGTTGCATGGTACCGTTGTTTATCAATATGGCGATATGAATTCCACTACAAACTGTACGCAGAACCCAAGCCTATGTTTTACGTACCTCATCCCAGACTGTAGTTTGGCCAGGTGATTTTCTTGAAGTTTCCTTATCTCCCGAACTACAACAAGACCAATTTGTTGCTATAGAAACAAGAACAGATACATTCCCCCATACCAAGTTTTCCCACACTTGGCACCAGCCTAACATTTTACCAACAGAAGCCGGAAAAGTACGCATTCCCAATCCTTCCACTGAAGCCCATTGTATCCGTCGAAATAGTCATTTTTGCCAAGTACAATCTGTGACGTCTGTTCCAACAGGTCCAGAGATGAAGATAAATTTAGCTACCCAGTCTAATAACACTAAAGACATCGTTAGTTGTCAAGCCGTTCGACTCAACCCTGATTCAATTTTAACAACCACTCAGCATAATCAATTTCAGAATGTTTTGACAGAATATGATCATGTTTTTGACTCCAAAATATCCGGATATAATGGTGCTGTGGGACCATTCGAAGCGGTAGATAACATGGGCCCAGATGAGCCTCCCCAAAGGAAGGGTCGTGTCCCACAGTATTCCAAAAGCAAACTTAACGAATTACAAGAGAAATTTGATCACCTAGAATCCTTGGGCGTTTTTAGAAAACCCGAAGACCTAGGAAGTACTGTTGAATACAGACAGTCTGGTGGACATAGATTGGTAACCGCCTTTTCAGATGTTGCCCGCTATAGTAAACCTCAGCCATCTCTTATGTCTAACGTATTTTGGGAGATTTGTTACAAGAAGGCGCTGTCACCAAACTCGCAGATGAGCTTTACATTGGCGGTAAACCCCTAATGAGCTCCTTCAGCACTTCCAGCGAACTCTTCAGGCCTTAAGTGTGTGTAATATGAAACTCTGCGTCCAAAACAATCATATGTCTGAAAACTACTACTATTTTGGGGTGGATATGTTCCCAGGGATCCCTCTCCGCGAGTCCCCATAGAATTTCTACCTTGTCTACAACTCAACCACCCGAGAATGTTCGTGGTATAAGAGCATTTATAGGAGACTTAAAAGTCCTTATGCGTGTCATCCCTAACTGTTCCAATTTTTTATTAGTCCCTTAGATACTGCCATAGCTGGATTACAGTCAAAAGATAAAACACCTTGGACCGATGATCTTCATGCACAGTTTAAGACTGCTCGGGATGCTCTCACTCAGAATAGAAGTATACTCTTACCTCGTCCTTCTGATCAACTCTGGATAGTAAAAGATGGTTCCGTCAAGCAAAATGGTATCGGTGCAACCCTTTACGTCACACGACAGTCGAAGATATACCTGTCTGGTTTCTTCAGTGCCAAACTTCGTTTTCATCAGGTTACATGGCTACCCTGCGAAATAGAAGTCTTGTCAATATCCGCCTATATCAAACATTTTTCTCCGTATATTCTTCAATCCACTCGGACTGCCTGTTTATTGACTGATAATAAACCCTGTATTCAGGCTATTGAAAAGCTGTGCAGAGGAGAGTTCTCCAACAGTCCCCGTGTAACTTCCTTCTTATCCGTCGTTAGCCGATACCAAGTTAGCGTCAGGCATCTCTCTGGGAAGGCAAATATCCCGTCCGACTTTGCTAGTAGAAACGCACCCGAGTGTCATCAGCTTAACTGTCAAATTTGTTTGTTCATCATTAAATTGGAAGAATTTGTCGTTAGAAGTGTTCAGTCCTCAGATGTGCTTGCCGCTAATACCAGGATCCCATTTTCATCAAGGTCTGCTTGGATTTCTACCCAGTCTGATAGCCCTGATTTACGTCGCGTCCAAGC
The DNA here is from genome assembly GCA_030562195.1 of Nipponacmea schrenckii. Lineage (NCBI taxonomy): Eukaryota > Metazoa > Mollusca > Gastropoda > Lottiidae > Nipponacmea > Nipponacmea schrenckii. The sequence continues at coordinate 11,923,266 of JAUJPP010000001.1, forward strand.
ACATCTAAAGCAAGGCACTAGACCCTCAAAGAAGATTACTGACCAAAGTGATGTAAAACGATATCTTAATTCCGTTACAATAGCCAAGATGGCCTTTTAGTTGTTAAACATAATGAGCCCTTCTATCCATCTACAGAGTTGATAGTAGTCCCCAAAGAGGTCTTGCATGGTTTATTAACCACTCTCCATTTAAAGTTGGACCACCCTACACAACACCAACTAAAGCAAGTTTCGAAGCGACAGTTTTTTGCTTTGGGGATGGATCAAGCAATAGCAGACGTTACATCCGCTTGTCATATCTGTACATCTTTGAAACGTTTGCCTGATCATATCAACACACCATCAACAAGCGCCCCTCCAGAATCCGTTTTAGTTTCATTCGCTGCTGATGTTCTTCGTCGTTCCAAGCAATTTATTTTTCTCATCAGAGAGACAACAACATCATACACCACAACAGCTCTTATAGAGAATGAGAAGTCATCTACATTTCAATCATTCTTTCTCGTTTATTATTAATCATGAAACCAATAGATGGCCCGCCTGTATTAGTTCGAGTTGATTCCGCGCCAGGGTTCATTCCTCTCCTATCAGATCAAACACTGTTCAAACTAGGAATCTCACTTGAAGTCGGTAGAATCAAAAACCCCAATAAGAATCCTGTAGCTGAAAGGGCTATCCAAGAATTAGAGGATGAGTTATTACGTCAAGAACCTGGCGGTGGCCCTGTTACTCCATTAGGATTAAGCAACTGCTCGTATGAATTCTAGAATCCGGTCTCATGGTTTATCAGCTCGTGAACTTTGGATCCAAAGGAGCCAAGTGACAAATCAACAGATTCCCATCTCTGATCGCGAAGTAATTCTCCGTCAACATTCGCAACGACTGAAAAATCATCCGTACAGCTTTCGATCGAAGAATCCCCGACGTTCCTCAAATAAGAAGTCTGCTACAGTTGGAGATTTAAGTTATCTTACCTGTGATGGTAGCAAAGACAAAGGTCGGGAACGTTACATCGTTACATCCACTAATGACAATTGGCTTTGTATCCGGAAATTCGTTCGAACTCAATTACGATCTAAAACTTATAAAGTTCTTCCATCCGAATGTACTGTTGTACCTCAATTTTATTCGTCAATACCTTCAAGACGTTCTTATCGCAATGATTCAGATGAAGTAATCGAGAACGAAGATATGGATTATCATATGCCCCTTGCTGATGTCGATCATGTTTCCAATGATGCTACTCTGAGTCAAGACCAATCTCACCTTATCAAAGAGCCTCATGAAATTGGACCCCCGATTCCCCCGATATTCCAGAGCTACTAAGTCAATCAGCTGAAGACGACGATACAGCTGCCGTCATTCCACCGGATAGATCGTCTTCGCTCCCTGATCGACCTAGACGCATAGTAAAGCGGCCTGCTTATTTGATTGACTATCAATGTGACATGTGACAGCAAAGACATGCTTAATATTTTTGGTCGTTATTGTTTTCAAATAATAATTTGCTTTGTTATATATTTTGTCAGTTCGTCAATCTCGGTGATTTTATTTTAAAGTAAAAGAATATATTTTAAAGAAAAGAGAAGTTGCGCCAGTGGGTTTACCTCACTCGACTCACTGTTTGTTTATATATACAATATTGGTGGTCTAAGTCCATTTTAGGGAAGTTAGCGAGTAGTGACTTCTGGTCCGCCAATTCATTTGCCATCTGTTTCAATGTTAAATCACGAAGTTCAACCTTCCATAACTTTTTCCAGAAATCTCGTTGAAAGCTTTCCTGTATGTCACATGAAAGCCTGGCCAATACTTGGTTTCTGTACAAAATTTCAATATAGCATGACCATGAAAATTTTGAAATAAACAAAATGAAAGTAAACCACTACATTGTATCAACATCCGCTTGACTGTCACTGCACACAAAACCACTATTTTTAGAAATAACCTTCCGCCAATTAAATTTCTCATTATCTCAGAAATTCTGAAAGAAAATGCAATTTCAGACATCAAATTTCAAATCTAGACCAAAAATGAGTCAAAAAATGGGCATGCAAAACCCCCAAAGGAAGGTAGAAAGAGGATTTCTAAAAATAGAACGAACTAAATTCGTACAAACATTAGCATAAAATGTTTTACTGGTCTGAGTCCTTCTGGGCTTATTGTTTCATGATACACATGTAATAATTATTATTCTGTTTATTCCCTGTTTTCAAAATCTGATTATTAAAGCCATTCTTCACCAGTATTTGTGCTTTAATGGTATTGTGCTTCAGACTGGCGCTCTTGCCCTCGGTTAAATATTAGAAATAACACGAGGCCGCAGGCCTCGTCGAGGTTAATATTTACCACGTATAGATTTTACATATATTTTCATCTTCCCATTAACATCATGGCTACTAGGGTTTTGGAGAGAAACCTAGCGGTTGAAATTCGTCCTCTCAACCCAGAAGACATAAAGTCGGATGAGATGCTGGGTCTTTTTCTAGACCGTGATGCGCCATTAAGCACCATCCGATGCTTCCAAAATGTTGGGAAGTCAAAGTTTTTCTTGTCGTTTTCGAATGAAGACAACATTAAGAACTTTGAAAACTGGTTTGAATTTGGTGGAGGAAGCGAGCCCTTCAAGAACACAAAATTCTTGATTGAACGGGCTACCAAGCTTCCTCACTACAGCAGGCCAGCAGATATTAGGATAACTATATTTGGGACTCCATATGAAATGGACCCCAAATATATTTGATCCAAGATCAACCAATACTGTACAAATAATTCGTTGTACGTACAGAATCACCCGAGCATGTATAACGGTGTATGCTTCATCTACACCAACAAGATAAATAGCCCTATTCACTCCTACTTAACCATCCAAGGTTGTAGGTTGGGAATAAAATATGAGGGACAGCCTCATCCCGACCGACGCTGTTACATCTGCTCGGTCGAGGGACATGCTGCCAAGGATTGTCCCACTAGTCGTCCTCCTCTCATCTCGCCAATAAAGGACGATAAGGTACAGTCTGGAAACTTCACCACAGTGAGATAACGCACTATCAAAATCAGTGCAGGGGCTGATCGATACCATCAGATCTACATCGACCCTTAATATCTCTATCGTCCCCCCTCCGCCAGCCCCAGTAACACCGAGCTGGGTTCCCGATGATGGCGAATGGGACCAGGTCGACGTGTCTGGCTACGACAGAAGCAAAGAGGAGACCGAACAACGATCCATGCTGACAATAGCTTCTACCCCACAAGGTGCACAAAAACCTCTGCTACTGTCATAGACACGCCGACATCATCCCGGACGTTGAAAACTCTTTCCCCACCATAAACAGTTAGAAGCCCAAGACAAAAAAAAAAAAACACTAACAAACTCTGAACTTTTTCACGCATTCTCTACACATCATGAAAATCTCATCTATAAATATTCATAGAGGATTTTCCTCTAAAATCCGTAACATCTTACGAGATTTCGATTCGTGTGACTTCGTTTGCCTCAAGGAGACTGGGATTGTGTCCGCCCAAGATATTCTTGATTTGGAGGCAATCTCAGGATTCTCATTAGTGTGTTCGAACGGCCCGAACACTATGACAAGAGGTGTTTCGCTTTTATATAAAAAAAACATTATATTCATTAAAAACTTTAGAAATCCATCATTAGAAGGTAGATTTATACACTGCAAGTTTCAATATCATCTCCATAATATCAATATTTATGGGCCGCCTGAATATGAGAGTAAGGGTTCCTTCTATAGCGAGGTCCACTCCCATATTCAGCTCCATTTCAACCAGAGAGATACTTTCATAATAGGCGGCGGTTTCAATCTCATATATTCCACATACTCCATACTCCACAACACCACACGTCAAGTGAGCCACACAGACCACTCTTACACTGACCACAAATCAGTTACAGTGAGAGTTGGTCTTGGCTCTGGCCGCTGGGGTAAGGGGAAATGGAAGCTAAATACTTCCATTCTCGAGGAGGACGACTACGTCAACATTATTAAAGATTTTTGGCAATCTTGGCAGCATGATAAAGGGCAGAACGGAGACCCTCTCCTGTGGTGGGAGGATGGCAAGGTAAAAAAAAAGAAATATCTATAAATTTCAGTAAAAAAAAAGAATAGCCCTAAAAAAAGCAACTCAAATCTCTAGAGAATCAAAAACTTAAGAGATTAAGAACAAAAATAACATAAATAGTGATCACTTTGGCGATATCCATCAAAACTTGGTCTATCAGATTCAATCTCTGGAAAACATCCTCAACAAAGGGGCGCTTATTAGATCCAAAGCCCCCTTTGAAGAGAGCGACATCGCTGATGCGACCACTCTGATGCATTCCGGAAGATTGAACTGGACAATGGGTCCGCAAAAAAAATTGATAAGTTCGCCGATAACACCGGGCGAGTGACATCAGAAAAGTCCGAAATGCTGGATATTATACATACATTTTACAAAACTTTATATACTTCAGACAGCATTTCGGACGTACAAATCAATAACTTTCTAGACAATTCAAACATCGACAGTCTACAGTCAGCAGAGAGAGAGAGAGCTCACTAACAATATCATCATATCAAAATCCGAAATTTATACAGCTTTATCTTTATTTTCAGAATAATGAATCTCCCGGAATCGATGGGATTCCCAAAGAATTTTATATAAAATTTTAGCACTTACTTCAAGACGACCTCGCCGAGGTCGTCAACAACATATTTTTTTCTCAGCAACTAACAGATACCATGAAAACATCAATACTCACCATCACCTCTACTGACGGTTGATTATAAAATAATTGCCAAAGTGATCACTAACCGCCTCACAAAAGTAGTCAACAGTATTTTATTGGACACTCAATCGGGAGCAGGTCAAGACAAATCTATCATCAATAACCTGCTCTCGGTTGATAGTCTAATAAAATACGCGAAACAAAAAACATTGACCTTGCCATCCTAGCCTACGACCAGGAGAAGGCCGTCGATAGACTGGATCGGAGGTACCTGCGGAAGCTCCTAGAAAAAATTGGACTTACCAGATAATATTCTCCAATGGATTGATATACTATATCGGGACCTTAGGGTGTGCTGCGTGGTTAGACGTGCCTTTACGGCTCCTTTCACCTCAGAGCGTGGCGTCAAACAAGGCTGCCCGCTCTCTATGGCCCTCTATTCCCTTGCTGTACACCCTCTGGCCCTGAACATAAATAATAATCCCCATATTCAGGGTATCAAAATACCCAACTGTCCTGCTGAGGTCAAGACCGTCCAACACGCGGATGACCTATCAGTGATCCTCACAGACGCCGACTCCTTTCTCCACCAAGATCAGGCCCTCAAAAACTTTTCTTTGGCATCTGGTTCAAAAATTAATAAAGACAAAACAGAAATACTCACCTTTAGGCAAATGACTGCCCAGGTGCCAAACCTGCTCAAACCATACATAAAACCAACCATCAAACTTTTAGGCATCTATTTCGGCCCGGAAAGTCAAAAACAAAATTACAACCCAATTTTAAATAAAGTCAGAAAGCAGCTCATCAAATGGAAAAATCGCAGCTTGACTTTCCGGGAAAAAAAACATAATTAAAAAACACTTTTATTCTTTCGCAGGTTTGGTACATAGGCAGACTTCAAAAGCCAGATAAACAGTTTTTAAAAAATCTAAATTCAGCAATATTCGACTTTCTCTGGGATGGCAAACAAGAAGCCATCGCCAGAGATACATTAAAATTATCACCTTATCTAGGGGGGCAAGGTGTCTGTGACATAACTGTCAAGTTGGACGCTTTTGGCCTACAGCAGATAGTTTGGGCAGCCAAGGGTAGAAACTATCCTTGGGTTGCCCTACTCTTTTATTGGATGGGCCCTGCCTTAAAAGAGTTTAACCCCACCAGAAGCTTTCCCGTATATACTTTAGATATTCACAATTCATATAAACCATTACTTCATTAATTTCGGAACTTTGGCACAAAAATTAACATCAAAACGACTGCAAAAGACTTATATATTCAATTGATAAACAACAAAAAATTCGAAAGCCGTGTACACACGTACTTTAAACATATCAATTTCAATCATATGTTCAGTACTCTTTTGTAGTCGACATTAAAACCCAAACAGAAGGACTTCATGTGTCTCCTGATACATGAGGCCCTTCCGACCAAACATTTTTTGAGGGTCTGCAGCTCCACCGACTTTGAACTCAAATGCAACTACTGCAGAATCGGTGGAGAGACCCTGAAACATCTGTTTGTGAGCTGCAGACGTCTAAAGAGGCTACGGGACAGCTTCTGTTACTTTACCAAATATACCCTGAAATGAGGGTAGTCATTGGAGAATTTACTCCACAACTTAAAAACATCGATAGCAGACTGTATCCATATTTCTATCACTATTTCCATATTATATTATATTTCCATCTTTCATTTCAACAAAATTTTATTCATAAATTTTTATACATCTATATATCTATATACATATTCATATTATATTTTTACATTCATAGTTTACAATATACATATATCAATTCATATCATAGATCATTATTTATTGTACAAATCATATATCTATTTACACACATATATATATATATCTATTCATATCACATACTATTTATATTTACAAATCATATATTTATACAATACTATATTCATATATATCGTGTGTACACGTATACATTCATTTAATAACATCTCAAACATCTCAAATAATATGAATGTAAAATTTGGCAACAGGATGAAGATCGCTCACATGTGCCCTCCATGACATTTTTAATTAAATTTATAACCTCTTATCAGGACACATGTGAGAGGTGGATATATTATTATTTACAAACTTAACTAACACTCTGAGTGTGGGTGGGTTAGTGGAATAAAAAAAAAAAAAAAATAAAGTTAGTAATTGTAATTGTATTCCATAAGAATTTGTTTATCTTCATTAAACACCTTTACAAAATACCATACAAAGATTAAACTTTTTATGACTTTCGATATTTTTTTTGGCCGTTTCCAGACTATTCAGGAAATTTTGTGAACGTTTTTTTTTTTAAATAAATTTGATTATCTGTCTTCTACCTACCTACCTTAATCGGAGTCGAATACAAAATTTTCTCGAATTTCAGACACTGCGTCTGTTCAGAAGTTCTTTCATTAGATCTACACATTACAAAATTTCCGCACAGCATTTTGTTTATTATAATATATTATTAGGTCTACTTATTTTAATAATAACCAAATTATGTAAGGTAAAGGATGAAACAGGACCGTATCCTTCCTTTCTTATTATATAAACATGATCAAATACTCATGTTTTTTTGTTTTAATCAAAAACTAATTATTGAGGAAATAAACGAAATGAAAGGACTGTTAGATTACATTGTACGGCGGGTTATTTGTGCCATAATGTCAGTGATACAATATATATCTATCTTATGTTGGTCTATATTACATAATTTGGCAATGACGAAAAGAGACGTTCTTTAAAACAGGAAGCTTTTCACCTATATTTTGGTAACACAAAATTTTTGTCACGGGCATAGTGAAAAGGTCACAGGTCAAACCTCAAATATTAGTTTGTTCCATAAAAAGTCACATCATTTTGATCGGGACCAATTATTTTGATGTGCATAGTTCTGTGACCATTGGACCAAATTAATTTGACCTATTATACCTTGTGACAATTTTTTTTTGTGAGACCAACCCACTGTGACCGAAATACAAATGAAATTTTTTTTTGTCTATGAACACTCATCTGTCTGTCTATTATGACCTCATTCAATTAAAACACATAATACAATAGTAATTATTTTTCATGCTGAAAAGAGGCTTGTGGCAATTTTCACAGAGACTTCTATATACACAATTTCATGGATTTAAGGTGATATTATACTTACTGGGCAAATCTATCAAAAAACACTGCTTTTGGTGTATGGCCTTTAATAACGAATCACAGCTATGTGATTCATTTAAAATTTATGATATTAAAAAAACAACAAACTGGCATTTTTTTTTTGGTATTCTATTCTATTCTTTTAGGATGTCAAAGAGACCATATTGTTTGGTGACGAACCAAGTTTCTTCAAAATCCATGAAAATTTTAGCCTCTATTGAACCCACCCGAATAAATGTCGAAGGACCGACGGACCGACAGGCAGGGGCGACGACAATACATACTTTCACATATATTCATGTATATATAGGCGTATAAAAATCGGTAAAAATTCTAGCTCATTCCTGTTCAAAAATATTTTTAATGCGTTTTCATCCGGTAGAACGATAATATGAAAGGGGTTCCTTCATTTGTCAACATATAATAGGCCTAAGCATAGGGACTATCAAGTTGCATACAAATGAGATAGATTGGTGAAATTAGTAGGCCTCGGCTATGATATATTTTTCAAACCAGGACTTAGACAAAATATTTATTTCAAACAACGACGACTCATGATTTTAAACCATAAATCATTTCCAAAACCACAAATCATCCCACCAACTCATGGTTTCCAAAGCAATCTAACCCTCTAATTATAGCCTACGGTTTCATACTTTTCAACCATATCACGGTCCATAATTATTTTTCAAATCATAATTATTGTATTGCAAGCTATGTCATTACAATAATTGCATTATTTTAAGCAATGCAAAAACCAACTAAATACATTTTTTATCATTTCATTACGCACCAACAAAGTCTCTCGTATCAATAAAAATAAATGCACATGTATGTATTTAGCTGATTATCTTATTATTGTTTGTATTTGTAATATGGTGAGACAAATACAAATCCGCTTGATTTCTTTTTAAATGAAATTATTTGTGGTCGGAAAAATTCTCGGATTAGCGTCCCTTTGTTTACATGTGTGATCTCGCGAGATTAGGTTGTCAACGAGACAAGTACAAGAGGACCCAAGTTGTAAACATTTTCATAATATTTTGAAAGATCCTCAATTTACACAGACATAATGGACGATTTCCAGTCAGCCGAAGAGGTAAGCAGCAATTTTTGTATACAGTTTGCTTGAACATTTGAGTGTTTTTCAGTTCACGAATAAAATCTGTTATTTCATCTCGTCTACTTAGTCCACTTATATGGACTCTGTTCAAAACAGAGGGGTATGTGTAGCGTAGCGAAACCCCTTTCGTCTACGATTTTGACTACTCGTCTACTAAACTCTAGTGTAAAATGTAAAAATTATTATTATTAGTTACTCGTAGATCTATTAACTATTTAGTTATTAATGCAAAGTTATAGTTCTGCTCATAATGCTATTGCCATGTGGTGGTTACAGCATGAATCTATCCTATGTTATATCCTGAATCTAATATCGATGTTAAGCCCCTTATGCCATGGTTAATGACTAAACAAAATTTAAATTTCGAAGGCGATTAAAATATTCTAGGCCTATTGCATCAAAATTTGCATGTAGCCTAGTACTAGTAATGTTATTTGATGAGATATGCTATGATATGCATATTGTATTGCGAGGTTGTATATCAATACTTTAAAATGCATGCCATTCCATAAAAAAGTGGGTGATATTTTATTTATTTACTTCTCTGAAGAAATCCATTGTTTTCAAATAACTTACCGGTAGGCTATTTGATGTTTAGTAGACAGACAGGCTTAATTACTTTTTTATTTAACAGTTTAATGGTGAAATACCTCAGAAATCTACTTATATTACTAGTAATAATATTTGTTACCTCAAAATATACCGTAAGTGTTTAAATTATAAGAGAGAAGCCTTGGAGAAAAGGTGTTCTTTTTCGATTACCCATATTGCGATACATATGGTATTGTGACCCTTGTTTCATGATGCTTTTCGTATCATGGCATAATATTAGATGATGAAGGTTAATTTTATTATTTCAGACAGCATTTGTTATTGATGAAGTGACAACTATCATTAAAGAGGTGAGTTTGATAAAGACTGAGGACCGGTACAGTAAACCTGTTCTTACCCCCCGGCCCTTTGAAACACATGAGCTTGTATGAACTTACTATGAAATTTTTGCAGATCTTGACTTGAAAAACTATTACCACATTTGTTTCTGATGGTTTCATTTCATTTTTATTTAACCTGTCTCATACCCCTTTAAAACTTATAGCATTATAAACGATTTAAAATCAGCTTTAGTAAGGCTTTCTTTTTGTATGGTAAATTAAGCTCATGAACATATTTATAATCTTGAAAATAAAAATGAAAGTCCAAGATAAGGTATCAGTATCAGATTTTGTGTCAGTTGATTCACTAATGAATTAATCCTAATCAGATTACTTATTAACTTAGTAAGCTTAAACCAAACCAACATATTATGTATCAGTTGCTACAAATGTAAAGTCGGGTCCTTTCTGTTTGGTAATCTTTTATCATACAATTTCTATTCTCATTGAACCATGGGTCAGATTTTGAAGAGCACCTAGTAACAAATTTATGCTGTTGAAAAATACTTTATCTTATTCTGCGTCTTTTTTAGGCTGTTGAGGGAGCTATTGGAGGAAACACATATCAACATAATAAGGTTAACCAATGGACTTCAAATGTTGTAGAACAATGTTTAAATCAATTAACAAAATTAGGCAAACCTTTTAAATATATTGGTAAGTGTACATAGGTAACATATAGTTCTTCTTACAGCAGCTGTCTAGCAAGCAAACTAACTATTTTGAATTTTATTCTTAATTTGATAGCTTGTCAATAACAATCTATTTTTGTGCTATTTTTACAGAGCTGAGCATTTTGATATTTAGAACATAAAAAAAATATGCATTCTCTTTAACTTTGTTCATTATCCCATTCAGGTTTAAAATAATGTAAAACTCAAAGTAGGACCTGTAGTTTACTGTTACTAATCTATGCCCTTCTTTTTTCAGTAACTTGTGTAATAATGCAGAAAAATGGTGCTGGTCTTCATACTGCTAGTTCATGTTATTGGGACAACACCACTGATGGTATGTCTCCTTTTTTTATCTTTAAAGAAAGTCAATGACTTGAACCTCATATTCACTTGCTTTTTTTAAGGTCATATTTTGGAGTCCTATCAAAGATACCACTTGATTAGATAGTTTTGAACAGGTTCCAACTGTTACAATTCTGCTTCAAATATGTCGGTATAAAATCTGATATGTGGCATTTGATATCTATTGTCTTTTCCACTATTGTGAATTCTTTCTGCATGAATTGAACATGTTCTGAACTTTGTTCAAACTTGTTTTATTGAAAATTGTTTTGATTCCATAAATTCTAAATATGCAGACTTCGTCAATAAAGCAGCTCCATTAACAATTTAGTCTTTGACTATTATCAATTTTATAAAATTACAGTTCTGTTTTGTGAAATTTGTGTACTATAGGAATTTTTTCTTTGTTTTATTACAGGAAGCTGTACGATAAGATGGGAAAATAAAACAATGTACTGTATTGTCAGTGTATTTGGATTGGCCATTTAAAATATTTCTGAGATGAGAGAAAAGTAGGAGTGGTTTGGGGGACTATTATGACATGTTTGGAATCTCCAGGACTTCTATCTATTAAGACTTTTTGACTGTCTGGAGGAATGGCTTCTTTTCAATTTTACGTCAATCAATGTGTATAAATTATTATTTATTTTGTTATTATCTCACTTGTTTTGATTTGCATTTTGAGTTTTAGAACAAATATTGGTATAGGGATATTATTATTATTGACCTTAAATCACTTCTTTGAATCTTGAATTGGACAGCAGTTAAATTGAAATTTTTTTTTTCATTTTGTCAGGTTTTTTGAAAAATAAATTACTATATCCCATTTAAAGATTCAATTTTTAAAAAAAATTTCTTCGTGATAAACTTTGACTTTTCTTGTAAGCCGATTTAGTATCTGAATTCATTTGTATAACAAAATCTAGGTATTCAGTTTCTATAGAATGTCATTGTAAATTGAAAAAGCTTATTATATATTTAATTCCACATCTGAATAAACTTTTATCTATTTATGGGCCTTTTATTTTATTCATACAAGCAATACAAGGTTCATATGTGGGTCACTCACTCCAAAGTTCTGAGATATTCTGTCACTTTTTTATTGAAATGTGCTGACGTAACCCATGATTGAAGTCTAAAAGATAACTGACAAGTTTTTGGTTACTGATAGATGTGACATTCTCCATATTTTTATGTGTGACATGCTTCATTCTTGCTTGATATTTTTTTGTATAATTTAAAAGATTTACTCTTGAACCCTTATGTCAACTCATTTCTCCAGTCCTGAAGATGCCAGAATTGAGTACAAAAAAGTGATCTCAAACATTCCTTCAGAAACTCTGCATGAAGTTCTCATCAAGTGGTTCCACAGATTGTATTGCAGTGTAGAGAAAGGGGGAGGTTACTTTGAAAAAGCCTGAGTGTTATTTTTCAAATAGAATATTGTTTTCATAGTCTGTCTCAAAACGTTTGGAGCGCCCCTCGTATTGACTATCATAGGAAAGCCTGTAGTATTTATTACGGTTCTGAAAAAATAAACATTACATCTCGCGAGCTTATGTATAGATACTTGAAGATATCTTTCATTCTATATAAAAAAACGATGATTTTTACAAGTTGATTAATGGGGTCACAATTTTTTTTTTAGGACTTAACTGAAATTTTTGGAATTTGTATGTAGACCGAGGATGATTACCAATACTAATGCAGTTTTCAGTGTCTTTATCCCACTGCCCCTTATCTTGCTATGTATTGCATTGTGGCATATTTGGTGATATCCACTATGACCTGCAATTTTTGTTATGGCATAGTTTTTACTCTTTTCACTCCTACACGCCCTTTAAATTTATAGAATGCAGCACAGCAACATATATTTACGATATTTTAGAAACGTGGGCCAGGTTTTCAACCAGCTCCATATTGAAACCTGAGAGCAAATTGGAAAATTCGAAATCGCAGCAACTTTTGAGATCAGTATCATAATCTTTGGATGTTATATAGTACGATCTGAGGCCAAAAGGTTGGGGAATCTCTTACAAAGCTCAATACTCTGAAATTGTTACGAATTAAAATAAAAAATAAGCAACAAATTTTTATTAACCTCAAATTTGAGATTTATAAATAACACCATCACTGCTGAAAGACTGAGGCTCTGAATCCAAAGTATTGGGTACAGCAACTGATGAAGCTGCTGATGTTAGGTGATCTAAAGCAGCTGCTTCTTTCTCCTTTTTCAAACTTGCTAAATAAAAAGTTCCTGGTTTATAAGGAACTGCCTTGCTCGATATCGCTTGCACATTTCTAGATTCCTCTAAGTCATCTAACCCATCATCTTTCTTCACTAAACGGGTGTCCACGATATCTAATTTCGGCACAGAGCTTCCCATATTGTCTTGATTTAATCCAAAATCTGAACCAGATGAACTTTGAAAATGGTTCGGGAAGTACTGAGAATAATTTGTGTTGGTTCTTGGAGTTTCAGGTTCATAGTTCTGATTAGATTGAGGTGCATAGTTCTGAGAATACTGAGGTGCATAGCTTTGAACTGGCTGAGGCACATAGTTTTGATGGAAATAAGAAGGTGGGTTAATAGGTTGTTGATTGTTGGATGAGTTTTGACCAGGGATGGAGATATTTGGATTATATCCAGGAGGTGGCACACTCAAATTGGGCATGTGTGTGGTTGGGTAACTAGCACCAAATCCTGTAAGCTCAGCATGGGAACCCAATTGTTGCTGATAATTGCTTGATTCTTGTAAATATACATTCCCAAAATATTGAACATGATCTGAAATACATAAAAGATACCCATATAGAGAGGGTTTTTATTAGTTTTACACGTCCGCTGTGACAGGGATCCTTTCTACCAGCTGGCCCTTGTCCAAACCTCTTGGCATCATCTTTCCTACATTATCTGTACCAATTTACAGCTGGGTGTACTGGAATTGTGAGTGAAGATGACTTTTTAAAGGGCATTAGACTTTCACACTCCGGTCCAGATTAGAACTCACATCTGACATTTTCAACGATCCAAGCAAATGACATCATGACGTAAAGAACCAACGCTCTAATTGCTGTGCTATAGGATCCCACAAAATATGACTATAATATCAGTTAATGACTAACCTGGAAGTGATGGAGAGTCTAACTTCCACAATAAGGCTTTGTATGCAAATAAGGTACAAAAATTAACTTTGAAAAGTGATAACTTAAGTGATACACCCTGCCAAAACATAAACTCAAAAACTTTACAAGGGGACCCAACCCAATGTTTTCTCAAGGACATGTTTGATACTTACTTGGATCTGTAATATTGAGATTTTCCTCAGTGTTTTGTGCTGTTTGAGTGGCTAAAGATCTCTGTTCTGATAACATTTCATCAATACTTCGATTAGCTGTTTTCTTCTCTAATAATGAAATTTATGATACATATTGGATTTTGTTTTCTATCAACATCAGAATTACTTATTTTTCATTTTCTGTTTAAATTGCTTAATTGAAATCTTGATAAAATGTAACTACCGATGGCATTTAAGATAGCCACTGGAATGTCAGGAATAATATAATTCAAATTGACACATTTGTTATTCAAATTAACTGGATGGTCAGAAATAAATGGAGTTTGACTATCTACTTTTCTGTCCCTTATGGGCTAATGAAGGGAAAAATTGCCAGACCTACTCTTTTTGCGACTTCGAACTGTCGATGGATCTTACATCTGCACAGCCTCAGTTAATTGTCCCATCCAAACAGGGAAACTGGGTTGCAAAATCTGAAAGTTCATCTCGGTATTGAACCCTGGGCCATCAGGTTAGTGAGCAAGTATCTTATTCATTTGGCCATCGTGGCTAGTGACACTTGTGATATTTTGATAGTGAGATCTAAACACTGATACAGGTGTTAATGGTTGTTGAAGATCCAGTTGCTCTTGGATTTTGTCTTTTATAAGGTTGCCAGAAGTTCACCTCAAAGATTCACATTGGGAAATAGTTAATACTTACCTGTTAAAGTATCAATAGGAGACTGGTCTTCAACCAATTTTTCAGCACTGTTCCTTTGGTTCTTCTTCCCCTTTGACTTCTTGCCCATCTGTTTTGGAGGATCCTTATAAATAGATGGTGGTGCAAATTCTGGGTCTCTTTCGTCCCTTCTGTCTTCGAAATATTTGTCTTCAGACCAGGCAAACATTCCTGAAAAGTTCAATTAATGACAAGATGAAATCATCATATCAAAATTCCCACTTTGTTTATGGATTGTACATTACTTTGTTTGATATTTGCCCTTCAGCTGAGATAGACTATCTTACAAAGGCATCAGGCTTGAGACCTTGTGATTTACTATTGATACTTCAAATTCAATTTTTATTTGAATGGGAAAACATATCATTATTATTCATTAAATAGCAAATAGTTTCTTACTATCTTTGCCTTTATCCCATTCTCTCAAAGGTTTGTCTTTCTTAGTTTCCTCATCTGCTATAGATCTCTGTTGTGTCAACATTTCGTCTATCTTGGGTCCAATTTCATCATCTTTCCTAACTTCACTTTCTTTAGTTTTCACTAGAAAATAGAAAACATCTTTATTTTCCATGTTAAAATAGAAAAAAAAAATATTAATCACTGTAAAATAGAAAATATCTTTATATTCTGCTGTACATTTTAGAAAATATATTTTAGAACGAAGACTTTTAGGCAATAATAATTGTATATGTATAAGTATGAATTGCAGAAACGATTTTGAAAAGTAAGACTTCCAGAACAATAAATCATACTGCTAGTATGACTTTTGGAGACATGACTTATGGAATCTTTAAATTGCCAGTGACTTTAAGAAAGGTAAATAATACCCTTAACATCAGTCTCAACATAACCTTCTTTCATTTTTCTACGTTGTTTAACTTTCTCTAATCTTGCCTCTAACTGTGCTTTTCTCTTTTCTTTTAACTTCTCTATTTTGGATCGTGATGATACAGTCTAGTTTATAAAAATATATACACCATTACCTCAGTTTAGAATTGGATTTTAGATTTGTGATTGGGAATTGATTTATCAAACCAAATTAGATTACAATTGATTTCTTTATTTTCTGATATTCTTCGTCTCAACAGTCTCTTCAAATTGCTTTTTCTAAACCAATCAAAGAAAGATTTTCTACATGACATGTGGTGATTGGTTAAATATAACCTCATTAGAACGGTACTTTAGAAGAAAACTAGGTAGATTATCATGGAGACAATATACAGTAATCTAACTTTATTAATTTGATATTTATCCCAAATCATTCTTATGATATTCAAGAGGATGAAATTTATTTCAATACATGAGGCGTTGAACCTTGTCCTACAATTCTTGCCCTTTCCAGATCCTCAATCATGTCAACTAACAGATTAGCACATAACATTTCCATAAATAACTTATACCCTAAAATTGTGAAGATCAAGAGTACCATCAAGAACTCTTGCAATTTAAAAACTTTTAACTATGTGAGTAATACTGAAATAAGAAAACTTATAAGTTCCATTACCCCAGAATACTGTGGTTTAGATCCAGTTCCTACTACATTTGTAAAACAAGGCATCGATGAGTTCATTCCCATTATTACTGATATTATTAATTCCTGTATCTTCTACTGTCCCTGATATTTTTAAACTTGCCTATGTTACTCCCTTAATTAAGAAACCGTCACTTGATCCAAATGTTTTAAAGAATTATAGACCTGTTTCCAACCTTAGTTTCATTTCTAAACTGCTTGAAAAATGTATTGCTAACCAACTTAATAGCCACATTGTTGATAATAATTTATGTGAACCTTTTCAAAGCGCCTATAAAAAATTTCATTCAACTGAAACAGCTTTAACCTGCATTTTTAATGATATTTTAATTGATATTGAAATAGGAAATGTTCTCTCTTAATCTTGTTAGATTTATCTGCTGCTTTTGACACTGTTGATCTAAATTTACTTTTAAATAGACTTCATAACAGATTTAATTTATCAAATGATGCTCTTAACCTTTTAGAAAGTTATTTTGTTAACAGGAAACAATGTATTTTAATCAATGGCAAATCATCTTCTGAGTCTAGCCTAATTTATGGTGTTCCTCAAGGGTCTGTTCTTAGCCCCATCTTATTTACATTATCACCTCTTGGTGACATCGTGAAAAGCATAATCTTAATCTTTATTTATATGCTGACGACATACAATTGTATATATCTTTTAAACCTAATTCCCCATCTTTTCAATTGTCTAAAGTACAACTGGAGAACTGTATCAGTGAAATTAAACCCTGGATGTCTACAAATTTTTAAAAAAAAATGATGACAAAACAGAATATATGGTTTTAGGCTCAAAACATCAATTAAGTAAAGATTTTAATTTTAATGGACAGTTGTAATTGGCAATTCTTTTATATACTCTTCTAAATCTGCCAGAAATATTGGAGTTATTGTTGATTCATTTGTAAACATGGAAGCGCAAAATAACATCTATAACTGTGTTATTTAAGTGTCAGAAATATTGGTAAAATTCGTAAATTTTTAACTACTGATGCCACTAAATCTCTTGTCAATTCTTTTATTACATCCTGTTAGATAATTTTAATTCTCTTCTTGTTGGTATACCATCAAACGTGTCAGGCAAATTGCAGAAAGTTCATAATACAGCTGCACGACTTATCACCTTATCTAAGAGATCCAACCACATTACCCCCATTTTATATGAATTACATTGGTTACCCATTAAACACCGTATCAATTTTAAAATTCTATTGCTTACTTTTAAATGTTAACATAATCTTGCTCCTTGTTATTTATCTGGTCTACTAGAGGTTTACACTCCAAGTTATACTCTGCATAGTTCAGATAAATTTCTTTTAAAACCTAAAAGTTTTAATTTAATTACATATGGCAAACGTTCTTTTAGTTGTCAAGCCCCCTTTTTATGGAATAAATTACCGTTTTACATAAGATCCTGTACATCTTTACCTGCTTTTAAAAAACTTATTAAAACTTACCTTTTTAAACTTGCATTTGACAAGTTATAGCTCTTCTGTGTAACTATTTTATTATGTACCTTTTATTTATATTTTGATTTATTTATGTTTTATATATTATTATGTATTATTTTATATATTTATTGTAAAGTGCCTCTGAACACTATGGTGAAAGAGAGCACTTAAAATATTCTGTAAATAATTATAATAATAATAATAATAATACCTCATCACGTATCTTAGTCAAAGTGTCCATCTGTTCTTGTCTCTCTTCATCATTTTTAGAAAACTGATAAAATCCAACACCATGGGTTCTGATTTCTAGAAAATATAAATATCAGTTATATAAACTTTCTGATAAGGGTGGGTCAAGCAGTAAAACACTTGCAGACTAATACAGGGATCTGTGTTTTTATCATGGCATTTGTTAAGGTATAAAACTATAAAATCGATATAGAAAAGTAGTTGTTATCCTCAATAGTTCATTGCAACATTTATCCATAATTTTTAAGTTTCATAAATTAGATTTCAAAGTAGTATTATGGGAACTAGAAAGTCTTGGCAACGATAAAAAGTATTAACGAAAGCACACATTATCTCTTTGAAATTTGTTTGTACAGGAGTAATCAAACTATGGAATATATATAAAGTGTGATTTTAGTACTGTTTTTACTATTACAGCTGGTATTAACTTAGCAAATTTGGAAAGACAAATAAGTGTAATAAGCTTATACATGTAAATCATTATGGTTAATTCATACCATTATGTTGAACATTAGCATAATGTATAGGTCCTTCCTTCATTTTTTCTAATTCTTCTTTTTCCCACTTTTGTCTTTCTATTTCACGTTTCATATCATTTGACAGCAAAGTTGGTAAATTATCAGATGAGCTGTTAACTTTGTCATTTTGAGCCCTATATGTATAAAAATACCTCAAATTGTCACTAGCTATATCAATCACAAGAATGGATAAAGTTGTCAGAATATTTGACCAGCTGGTAGATCTCAATATCTACTATCATTTTCAATTTTAAGATTTCAAGTTTGACAACTTGCAACTAAACAAAAACTTGCTTATAATTAATTTTGCATTTTGATGAAATTTATGATCATTTAAGAATTATATATATGAGCATAAACTACCATTGCTTACCGTGGCTGTTTAGAGAATTTCTTGTCCTGTTCAATTAGGGCTGGTAAATCTTTCCTTAAGCATCTTCTAGAACGTCCCAGTGTATCGATATAATCAACCCTAGACAGACAGAAAAAAACGAATGCAAAATCACGCAGCAAAAATAGCTTGCCAGGCAAGGTAACATACGCCCACTAGCAGCCTTGAATTTGAATAATATATTGAGTAATAACTAAAAAAACATTCACTGAATATTTAACCCAAGGCAAAAACTCAAAATCAAACTTGACCACCATCTTATCTATTTCAATACTCATACCAAGTTCCATCAAATCTTTTAAAAAATTGTAGCTTCTATTGCTCCCACAAAAATTTTGGATGCAATTTTTTTAAGTCAAGGGCAATAACTAAAAAACATCACTAAAAAAGTCGTCAAATTCAAACTTGACTACTGTCTTATCAATTCTAACACCAAGGTCCATAAAAATTGAAGCTTCTTATTGCAACCACAATAGAATTATGACTAAGGCAAGGGCAATAATTCAAAGCCGTTCATTGAAAAATTGTCAAAGTCAAACAAAACTAAGGTGTAATCAATTCCGAGGCCCAAACCAAGTTTCATCAAAATCCTTTGACATTTAATTTTAATGTGATGTAACACATCAAGGGCAATAACTCAAAAACCGTTTGTCGAAAAATTGTCAAATTCGAACTTGACCGCCATCTTGTCAATTCCAATGCCCCAACCAAGTTTCATTAACATCCATTGAAAATTGTAGCTTCTATAGTGTCTACAACAAATATTGAGGATAGGGCAATAACTCAAAAACTGATTGTCGAAAAATTGTCCAATTCGAACTTGACTGCCGCCTTATCAATTCCAATGCTCACACCAAGTTTCATTAAAATCCATTGAAAATTGTACCTTCTATTGTTTCACTACAAACATTGAGGCAGGGGCAATAATTCAAAAACTGTTCATCGAAAAATTGTCAAATTTGAACTAGACTGGAGTCTTATCAATTCCAATGCTCAAACCAAGTTTCATTAAAATCCATATATAATTGTTGCTTCTATTGTGTCTACAACAAATGTTGACGGACCGAAGGACAGGGGCGAACAATATGCGTCCACATATTCATGTGGGCGTATAAAAAGGCATTAACACAAACAAAACAATATCTTGAGATAACCAAGCTGTAAGCCGCTTGGCTTCAAAGCCACAATTAAATATCAATGTACAGAAAGCTTACATAGGATATGATTCTAAGAAAAGAGGGTTCACAACAAGGAAAGAACAAGTTCAGAAGACTTTCAACAGCTATCTTTGACTATTTAATTGAGAGGCATGCACAATATTTGCAGGAAAAAGAAATGAACTGTCTAAACCAAAATCTTTTTCTTACAACAATTCAATTTTAGGTTAGTGTTGTATTTCTTAATATTCTAACGGCCAGATTGGCAATGCCTAAAGGCCCTAAAAAAAACCCGAAGAATAAGTTTTAAACATGTTATATGAAAATACCATTCTTCATCTGGGGTTGAAGGGGGTGGCACATCATCATCTTGTGGACTCCTCGCCTTCTCTCTGTTCTTTTCTATCTTTTCATCAATAGAATCTATTACCTTTCTTTGAAAATCAACTAAATATGTCCCACTTCCATCCTCATCTGTAATACAATAAGGCAGTAATACAAGCCACAATTCCTACTTATCTCAAATCATGATTCCTATTGCATTGTACCTGTTCTACTTATCTCAAAATGATTACTATTGCATTGTACCTGTTTTACTTATCTCAAATCATGATTCCTATTGCATTGTACCTGTTCTACGTATCTCAAATTATGATTCCTATTGCATTTTACCTGTTCTATGTACCTTAAATCATGATTCCTATTGCATTGTACCTTGGCTCAAATCATGGTGCTTATTCTACTATTATTGCAGTGCGTTCTATCGAAAATGTGCCACGTACAAACTGTTAACATTTCTCCCGCAAATGTCGCGAAACTAAATCATTTGAATATATTTTCACGTCAATTTGTCCAACCGGAAATGACGTACGACGCTATGTCAAACTTTAGGTTTTTTCTCATCTGCGAAGCTAGTTTTTAATCAATGTGGATTTGTCGCTGACTTTTTTAATTTTAATTTTTACGTTTTTTCAACTTTTCTGAAAGTTTACAGATATATATACATTTTGATTGCGAACTATAATAAATTTTCAAAATTTTGATATAACTTCTGGTTTTAATGTTATTTGCTCTTAAAGTTGAAATTTGCACTTCCGGAATATTGAAAATATTTGAAAAATGTCTTTTGCAATTAGCTAGAATTGTTCATTTAAAGATGTTAAATTTGAAAAATCCGAACTGGAAGTAACGGATCAGCCGTCATTTTGATATGTCTTACTTTTGTAAAACTAAAAATTCAGTCTCAGGTTAAAATCAAATTTGCATTATTTTCGGGTTAATGCAAACATCAATCGATTGCGCAAAAAAGTATGGGAAGGGATTTTTGAATTTTGCTTTTGCTTTTTTTTTATTTCCGGTTGAAATTTTTCAGTTATTGTCAAAATTTTCAAGGTTCATATTTCGCAATCTTGACAGTTGGTGACCTTTTGACCTGAACAAAGGTTATTGCCCTTGATTATATCTGCCCAATGGTGTCTTCACTTTTGTTGTCCGATGTTCACTTCCGGTTTTGCAGCCAATTGAAAATCACAAATTTTAACTTTAAAGAGCTCTATCACGTGACCTAATTTACATAGGACAGAATTTCTTACATATTCCTTTTACGGTTAATGTCATCTTTCCATTAATATATCACACTTGGTATTTTAATCAAAATTGTGCGTTTAAAAATTTCAAAATTTTGTAATTTCTTCTATACTAACTGTGCGTGTTTTTCTTTAAATCGAAATAGAGACTCAGGGGATAATTAGATTTGTGTTATTTTGATGTATATAGAATCTATAACCGATCGCGGAAATATATGGAAACAGATTTTTGAATTTTAATTTTGATTTTTTTACGATTAAAATTTTTAAAAACTTTGAAGGGTCGTAAATTGTGACGTTGGCATTTGGCGATCTTTTGACCTGTACAAATGTGATAGGTCTCGTGAAGATCTATCTAATGATATATTAAACTTTATTTTAAGATTTATACTTAAGGTTTTATCGGCATTCAAAAATTGCGAATTTTTCCTATAAAACGGTCTGTTCAATGAACGTTGCATTTGGGCGAACTACAAGATATGAGTTTCAGCGATCCAAATTTATTTTTTAGTTTAATCGTTCTACATCCCATTAAAATGATTCTAAGCTATCATATATCTTAAATAAAAGGAATTATTGTGTATTTCTCGTTGTGGGCAATGTATGATATGGAATATTTGGAAGGGAATTACAACCTTTAGAATATTTTAAATTATATCTCTAAAGCAACAATAATGTACAGTTGAGTGGAATAGTGGTCTAAGGGACGCAACTCTATAAAATACACCGCCGCGCTGTTAATTTGATGTCTCTATGTTATACCTTGGCAACTTGTCACAAATTGCAGGATCTAATGTTCCTACTACCTAAATAAAGATAGATGTTAAGTAATAAATTAACAGATTAAAAATAATAAACGATCTGGAAAGTTAATGAAATCCGAAATCAATTTATAATCTCAAATAAGGTGTTATGTCCCTTAGAACACAAATTGTTTTTTTTGACGTTTTGTAAAACACCTTTCTCAACGTCTAACAGAAACGATGCAAATACATTATTGCATTTTTTGAATTCTTAATGCTGCATTCCTGTAATGGAACGCACTGCTTCAGTGCAGTTAGGCGTACGGCTCTAGTAATTTTCTTGTCTTTATTCATGGCTATACTTGCTATCAAAATATAATTCAAAATATTTGACCAACAGAATAAAACAATAACACACTAACCTGGTATTTCTGAGCTGTTTGTAATCTTGTCATACAGTCTAGCTTTGGCTTCCAATGCTTTTCTGGAAGTATAAATGAACTCTAAGGAATACCAGTAGCTGAATAAATACCAATCAATTCTACCTCATCCGTCATTCCGTCAGTGATCCCGTCACTCCGTCAATGAGTTCGCCACTCACGTCAGTGAGTCCGTCATAACGTCAATCGTCAATGCTACCGATCAAAAACAGAAATATCAATGACATATAATCACAAAACGAAAAAAAAAAATTTTTTTTACAAAGACGTACGTCGATGCTACCTTACAAAGTGAGGAATACCAGCGTATCTTAAAAAGAAACCGAAAAAATACGTCATTGGCCCGATCCGTCAATGGCAGTCTCCCAGTAATCACAGTGACGGAGAAACTAATCCGTTCACATAATAACGTATGAGGTTGCCCTAGAAAGTACACGAATCCGTGATTCGCTCTTGAAACCCACAACTTCGCTGAATCCGTATTTCAATCATTCAAATGACGGAGTGACGGGCTCACTAATGTGAATAACAGAATCATTGACGTGAGTGGCGATCTCATTGACGGACTCACTGGCGTAAATGACAGGCTCGTTGACGGAGTGACAGACTCACTGACGGAGTGACGGACTCACTGACGTATTGACGTATGAGGTAGCCCTGGAAAAAGTGGAGATGAATCTGTCCGTCATTCGCTTTTGAAATCCGCCACTTTGCTGAATCCGCCATTCAACCATTCAAGTGACGGAGTGACGGCCTCACTGACGGAATGACGGCCTCACTGACGTACTGATGTATGAGGTAGCCCTAGAGAGGAATCTGTCCGTCATTCGCTTTTTAAATCCGCCACTTCGCTGAACCCGTCACTCAACCATTCAAGTGACGGAGTGACGGCCTCACTGACGGAATGACGGACTCACTGACGTGAATGACGGGATCACTGATGTGAGTGGCAAACTCATTGACGGAGTGACGGACTCACTGACGTACTGACGTATGAGGTAGTCTTAGAAGGAGAAGAGAGGAATCCGTCCGTCATTCGCTATTGAAATCCGCCACTTCGCTGAATCCGTCATTCAACCATTCAAGTGACGGAGTGACGGCCTCACTGACGGAATGACGGCCTCACTGACGTAAATGACGGGATCACTGACGGAGTGACGGGCTCATTGATGTGAGTGCCGAACTCATTGACAGAGTGACGGACTCACTGACGTATTGACGTATGAGGTAGCCCTGGAAAGAGTGGAGATGAATCTGTCCGTCATTCGCTTTTGAAATCCGCCACTTCGCTGAATCCGTCATTCAACCATTCAAGTGATTGCCTCAATGATGGAATGACGGCCTCACTAACGCAAATGACGGGATCCCTGACGGAGTGGCGAACTCATTGACAGAGTGACGGCCTCACTGACGTACTGACGTATGAGGTAGCCCTAGAGAGGAATCTGTCCGTCATTCGCTTTTTAAATCCACCACTTCGCTGAACCCGTCACTCAACCATTCAAGTGACGGAGTGACGGCCTCACTGACGGAATGACGGCCTCACTGACGTAAATGACGGGATCACTGACGGAGTGAGGGGCTCATTGACGTGAGTGACGGACTCACTGACGTACTGACGTATGAGGTAGCCCTAGAGAGAGTGACGGCCTTAATGAAGGAATGACAGCCTCACTGACGTAAATGATGGGATTACTGACGGAGTGACGGGCTCATTGACGTGAGTGGCGAACTCATTGACGGAGTAACGGCCTCACTGACGTACTGACGTATGATGTAGCCCTAGAGAGAGTGACGGCCTCACTGAAGGAATGACGGCCTCACTGACGTAAATGACGGGATCACTGACGCAGTGACGGGCTCATTGACGTGAGTGGCGAACTCATTGACGGAGTGACGGACTCACTGACGTACTGACTAATGATGTAGCCCTAGAGAGGAATCTGTCCGTCATTTGCTTTTGGAATCTGCCACTTCGCTGAATCCGTCACTCAACCATTCAAGTGACGGAGTGACGGCCTCACTGACGGAATGACGCCCTTACTGACGTCAATGACGGGATCACTGACGGAGTGAGGGGCTCATTGACGTGAGTGGCGAACTCATTGACGTGAGTGGCGAACTCATTGACGGAGTGACGGACTCACTGACTTACTGAAGTATGAGGTAGCCTTAGAAAGGAGTAGAGAAGAATCTGTCTGTCATTCGCTTTTGAGATCCGCCACTTCGCTTAATCCATCACTCAACCATTCAAGTGACGGCCTCAGTGACGGAATGACGGCCTCACTGACGTAAATGACGGGATCACTGACGGAGTGACGGACTCATTGACGTGAGTGGCGAACTCATTGAAGGAGTGACGAACTCACTTACGTATGAGGTAGCCCTGAAAGGACATTTACGTCAGTGAGACGCGTCACTTGTATATTTCAAAATCGAGTGACTGAATGATTCATGTCCGGGCTACCTCATACGTCAGTGAGATCGCCACTCCGTCAACGCAAAGAGTGACGTCAATTACGGATTCAGCACAATGGCGGATTTCTAGAGCGATGCACTTTAAAATTCAATTGCTTGTACCTTTTTCTCGTTTGCTGATGGAAATGAGATATTTCACAATTTGTACGGAGGAAATTACATAGTTTTTTAAATGACTTATTGACATTTTGATTCAAATTCTACCTTAAAAAATCGTTTTTTGTTTAAGAACTTATTAATAACAAAAGTTAGAAAATTGTACGGTAGCATCGACGTATTAATCGACTCTATTGACGGAGTGACGAACTTACTGAGTGAGGTAGCCCTTACTCATAAATACTGGTACTTCAAACTAAATAACTTGAACTAATAATGTGTAAAACTGTAATGGTCTCTAGGCCCAAAAAGTAAATTGTAATATAATAGTTCATAAAAGTATCAATAAAGAGATTTAACAAAAAAGTATGAGAAAAATTGGTACGACATATAGAACTTAAGTTGAATACCAATTTTATCAGCCCATGGGCTGCCAGGGAAGACACTCTCAGGAAAAACAGAAACATCCAGATTTCAATTTGAAAGAGATTGATAGAACTACTAACCTGGATTTTTCATTCACATCTTCTTCTTCTGCCTTTATTTCAAAATCTCTTTGAGCTCTTTCTAAAACACCTTTATTTTTCTTACTCCAGATATTGATTTTCTTCTATTAACAAATAAAAAAAAAACAATAACACTTGTTATAAAATGACCCCCCAAAAGTGGATGCATACATAGAAGTATATTTTTGTATGAAGCTAAATCAAAGTCAATTTTGAGAGATTTTCCAATAATCGGGACCAAGGGGACAGAGACTCAGACAATAGGGAAAGCCTACACATCAACATTTACAGAATCAAATATTGTTTTATATACCACCTTTATTCCACTATCTTCAACTTTTCCTCTGGTATAGCCTTCACTTGTTGATTGTAATTCAGCCTTCTTCTTTTTATACTCCTCTTGTTTACGAAATAGTTCAGCTTTCAAATCTATCATCTGCCAATATATCGAAAGTACACAAGTAAAATGAATTGACAGTAAACAAAGGTGTACAAGAAACACTGATCAAAGTGGTAAGGCAGTGGTATGGTTTCTGGTTCTCGTTGTTCTGATAACAGGTTTGGTTTCGTGTTGACAGAGCCCAAAGTTTAAACTGACTTAAAACCCTCAAATTAGCCTACAGTTGGCTCTGGCCTACTTGAATGCATAGACAAGGCCATAATAAGGATCTATGCAACTGACTGTACTTAACTAGGTTATGTCTATGACACTAACCATTTGAGACACGAGTTTTGATAATAACTTGTTAGGTCATAAACTTTGTCTATAAATGCAAATGATTTAGCGGCCTTAACTCGTTTGTATATACAGCTCGAAAAAGGAAAAGAGCAAAAAAAACGCCAATTAGTATATCAATTATCACATAATTCAAATTTGAGACCGACATGGCAGTGATTGGCAGTGGGTGGGTGACACTAAAGAAAAAAAATAGAACATGACATTAACAATAACTTGAAAGTTACGTAATGTTTTTCAAGATCTAAATCAACTAATTATTTACTTACAGAAGCAGAACTTAACGTTCCCGTACTTTTTGCCATTATTTATATTATTTACATACTCCTCAACAGTTGTCGCAATTATACATTGTCGTAAAATATTTTTCAACGATTACCCAGACTTTTTATAATATGCAGAATTATCTTGTAATGACATTCAAGGCTACTAATGCCGTAAGTAGGTTGTAATGATAAATTTTTCAGAGAAGAGACAAAATTAGACGCCGTGGAATCGACAACTTAGATATTGTAAGACTATAAGAAAATTTTGTTTTCTGCTTAATGCATAGATTCTTCTATGTCAATCAGTCTACAACCGCATATATTCAATCAGTCCCTTACGACCTCATAACGACATAAAATCACACGCTAACTTAATTGCAAATTGCCACAGATATCCAAAAAATCTATGAAACAATGTAACGTAACAAGTAAGGTACTAAATTTAAAGGGATAATAGCCTATAGAAGAAACCACAAGCAGTGGATGAGCTGTCAGTGAGGTATTCTACCGTTTGATCACTAGGCCTGTACTACTATAATATATAAATAGACAAGGTATGCAACAAAAGATTTTAAAAATGTCGACTACCTGCCTACGGAAGAATTTTTAAAACACACTTTAACGTATTGTCCACAATTGAAACTTCACACACACACACAAGCAATCAGAAATGGTTCTCCTTTCATTTCCGACTAAGCTAGGTTCCAGCATCAACGGTCCAAAAACTGTGCCCTTTTAAAACCACACTTTCCAATTGGAAGCCATTTTCCCCTACAATCTGACTATGACGTCAAAATTAGGTCAGCACAAAATTTTGAAAGCTGCTACAATTGGTTCAATAGATGATGATATTTTTAATTTCTTTGCTTGAAAATGTAAATCAATCCGAATTCTTAAAATGACAAACATTATTTTATTATACGCCCACATGAATATTGTCGTCACCCAAATCTGTCCGTCCGTCCGTCCGTCCACAATTGCTCGTAAACACTCTACACGGTGTAATTCTTGACGGATTTAGATGAAACTTAATATGAGTGTTTATGATCACGCAAGGATGAACCCTATTGAAAATCAGCGAAATCGGAAAAAAATTAGTATGAGTTTGTGCCCTTGTTCTTGAATGGCTCGTAAACACTTCTTGACCGATTTTGATGAAACTTGGTGTGAGAGTATGTTATAACTCAAAAATAAACCCTATCGAAAATCAGCGAAATCGAAAAACATTAAGTATGAGTTATTGCCCTTGTTCTTGAAAACGCGTTCAATTTTAGCTTGTAAACATTCTTGAGAGAACAATTTTTAATGGATTTTAATGAAACTTGGCCTGAGTATTTGTTATCACCCAAGAATGAAGCCTATTGAAAACCAGTCAAATCGAAAAAAAATTAATATCAGTTATTGCCCTTGTTTTTGAAAACGCGTTCAATTTTTAGCTTGTAAACACTCTACAAAGCACAGTTATTGACCGATTTTGACGAAACTTGCTGAAATTGTTATATATCACCCAAGAGTGAACCCTTTTGAAAATAGCACATATCGAAATATATTTAATAGGAATTATTGCCTTTGTTCTATAAAATGTGTTGGATTTTTGACTCTACAAGTCACAATTCTTGAGCGATTTTGACATAACTTGGCATGAGTATTTGTAATCACCTAAGGATGAACCCTATTGAAATTCAGTTAAATCAAAAAATATTTAGTATCAGTTATTGCCCTTGTGTTTGAAAACGCGTTCAATTTTAGCTTGTAAGCACTCTAGAAAGAACAATTCTTAATGGATTTTGATAAAACTTGGCTTGAGTATTTGTTTTTACCCAAGGATGAACCTTATTGAAAATCAAATAAATCGAAATATATTTAGTGTCAGTTATTGCCCTTGTGTTTGAAAACAGGTTTAACTTTTTAATAAATACTCTAGAAGGTACAATTCATGACCAATGTTGACAAAACTCATTGAAATTGTTGGATATCGCAAGGGATGAGCCTAATTGAAAATTAAAATTATCAAAATATATCTAATATGAATTATTGCCCTTGTTCTTTTAAATGCGTTCGATTTTTGTCTTGTAAACACTCTACATGGCACAATTCTTGATGGATTTCGATGAAACTTGGTGTGAGAGTGTGTTATAACTCAAGGATGAACCCTATTGAAAAGCGAAATCGAAAATTTTTTTAGTATATGAGTTACTGCCCTTGTTCTTTAAAACGCATTCAATTTTAGCTTGTAAACACTCTAGAAAGAACTATTCTTAATGGATTTTGATTAACTTTGGCTTGAGTATTTGTTTTTACCCAAGGATGAACCCTATTATAAATCAAATAAATAGAAATATATTTAGTGTCAGTTATAGCCCTTGTTCTTGAAAACGCGTTCAATTTTAGCTTGTAAACACTCTAGAAAGAACAATTTTTAATTGATTTTGATGTAACTTGGCTGGAGTATTTGTTGTCTCCCAAGGATGAACTCTATTGAAAATCAAAAAATATTTAGTACAAGTTATTGCCCTTGTTTTTGAAAACGCGTTCAATTTTTAACTCTAGAAAGAACAATTTTGAATGGATTTTGATGAAGCTTGGCTTTAGTATTTGTTTTCTCACAAGGATAAACCCTATTGAAAATCAGATAAATCGAAAAAAATATTTAGTGTCAGTTATTGAGCCTGTTTTCAAAATCGCTTTCAACTTTTGGCTTGTGAACACTCTAAACATTCATTTTTGACAAAACTCGCTGAAATTGTTTAATATCAACCAAGAATGAGCCTTATTAAGAATTAAAAATATCAAAATATTATTAAGGGTGAACCCTATTGCAAATCATAAAAATACCGAAAAATATTTAATGAGTTGAGTTAGGTATAATTCTTGACAGTTTTTAATGAAACTAGAGACCCTAGAAAAAAATATATGGTGGAAGGTTGAATATTTCATTCCACTTTTGTAACCTTACTGAAAAGTTTTTATTTGAAATAAATGCTGCCAGTGGGCGTATATTACCTTGCCTGGCAAGCTATCTTTCTAATGTCTTTAGAGGGTTTTCAAGCAAAGAAATAAAAATATTAACATTTATTGAACCAATTCCTACGCCAAACGGTAACAAAATGCAATTTTTTTTAATTTCAAGTTTAATCTTAGGACGCAAGATAAAGAATGTAGAAAACAAAAAGATGATAGCTATAGGAAAACTTATATGGAATGACATCAATACCAGAAAATACTAACAATAACTTTCCATCCTTCATTAATGCTACACCAGTAGTAGGTGCTACCACAACATTGACAGCAGTTCCTGCCTCAGCGCCACCCTCCTCTACTCCACCATCCATCAACTATGCTGAAACTATCAGAAAATTAGAAATACAAATAGCTGTAAGTCATTTTTTCTGATTCATGCATAGCAGTTCAGTGAAAATCAAGTCAAATTTTTGATTTGGATTGTGTTCCTTTTTATTTGTAGTGTCAGTATTAAGAACTGGAAATATGAATTTTATTTTTATGTTATTTGTATTAAAACCTTGTATACACATCCTGAACTAAATGTTAACGGGGCAAAAATGCAGAAAGAACGCAAATTGAGCAAAAAAGTTATTGATAATTTTCAAAACCAAAATTTGCTTCAGTCAAAATTTAGGCTTATGTTATTTTTTTGTACGGGATGAGCTTACTTTGAGTTTCTTCTTTTAAGACTTTATGTAGAGGTCCCCATACTCCCCAATCAAAAGAAGAATTAATTAAGCTTCAGATTTTACTCCAGAAATCTAAACAAGAACAGCAAAAGGTAAGTCATCATTGCCTTAAAATATTAACTACCTTATATAAAACTGTTCTTAATTCAGTAAATGCATTTATTTTCATATTTAGTATTGGCATTTGCATTTTCAGGGCATTTAAAGGGGCAAAGGCTTTATTTGTTTCGGACAATCACCCAACAGCCTCAAACACATGAAATCTTTTGGTTAGCTAATCAGAAATAGTCTACAGAGCTTACCTTTGAAATTTGAGCTTTCAAATCCATGTGTATCTATAATTATCCTTGTTTAAAAAACATAATGTCTTAAAGAAATTACGAACGTCCTGCCATATTGGAAAACGGTTCGTCTTGATAATCAAAGAGTTATCCTGGGCCCCTTTAACATTACTTTTGTAACTTATATTATGAGAGCTTTTATTGCTGTTGAATTATAGCAAAGAGCAATTGTGTTAGACTGTGAATGGCTAGTGTACTTACATGAAGGAAAATATGAAATGAAACATTCAGATATCAAGTTTAAACCAATTGGTATCAGTAGAGCACTTAATTTAGCATTGAATATTTTCCTTTTTTTTTCAGCTTACAGGTTCTGTAGTATCAACAATGGAGAATTCATCTGGTCTTACTGGAGTAGCAGGTTTGCAATCATCACCCATAGCACATACTTCCTCACCCACTCCCACACCTATAGCTATGTCTGGATCTCCAATAGTCCGTCCTGCCAGTACCGGTAGTGTTGCCTCACCCTACGTGCCTGTCACTACCCCAGTAGTCAATAATACTGTGGGGGGAGGTTCTGTTGGTGGTGCTACTGGTAGTGATAATAAAGTATTAGATAAAAGAAGGTTACAAGAATTAGTTAAAGAAGTAGATCCTTTAGAACAACTAGATGATGATGTGGAAGAGGTATAATTTTTTGTCATTGCCCCTGTAAGTCCATTTGCTAGTGAATGCAATGCAGATTTAACTGAAGAGAATTTTGACTTCTACTTAGTCAAATTTGACAACAGCTTTGATGAGACATTGATGAGACCTCAGAAGAGTTAAATTTTATTTACTATTGTGGCTTGAATAGTAATACATCTTCACAAGGAACAATGCTGTAAATTTTACTGCAGTGTGCCACATTACCACATTGCAGTAGATAGGGACTGGCTTAGTAAAATGTATTTTTTTAGGTGGGATGATAACCCAAGCTCCACATTTATCCTCTAATTTAGATGAAAAGTCACATTTCTGCATTTGATTGATGTTTCAGGTGTTGTTACAAGTAGCGGATGATTTTATAGAGAATGTTGTTAGCTCAGCTTGTCAAATAGCTAAACATAGAAAATCTAATACATTAGAAGTAAAAGATGTTCAGCTATATCTAGGTAATGACTTTCTACTTTCTTAATAACATTCAGTCTAATTGAAATATACACCTACCTTTTGTTCATATTTTATGAGTTTCGTTTTGAATGTTTTTATTAGCTATTGACTTTGTACGTAACCACTACAATAAGGTCTAACACTGCCCTTCAATACGGACTGTTCGAAAGGACCTTTGACCTAACTCAGTTTTAACCTTTGACCAAACTCAGTTTTAACACAAAGTATGATTAGTATTTGGAATAGTAATCCGTAATAGTTGTTTGTACTATTCAATTAACCCTTTCTAACTTGTGAATAAGGATGAGGCACCAACAATTAATTTTAAGGAGCAAAATTCACCTTGCTCTATGAAGAAGTAAGAAAGCATAATCAAAGATTATTGTCAAATCCATTTCAATTATATAAATGTAGAAGAAAGAATTGATCGCCAACATTCCAAAAGTGTAGATGTATCAGTTGGTAGGGTGACAATGACATTGACCATTTTGTTTTTAATGTCAGAATATGGTGTCTGCAGTCTATGATAGATATTGATAACATTAAAACACATTTTACTAAATATTTGTTATTTATGTTTTTTGCAGAGAGAACGTGGAACATGTGGATACCTGGATTTGGCTCAGAAGATGTCAGACCATTTAAAAAGGCTTGTGTTACAGAAGCCCATAAACAGGTACATTGGCTATTTACATTGGTACATTATTAACACACAGGAGTCAAGTCTATGGTTCAGTTGTAAGATTCTATAAAACAGTTTTCATTAAACATTTTGTCAAACCATCTTTAATATATTTTTTATCAATGATCAATGATATAATAGACTATTTTTAATTTGGTCTACTTCCATCATTGTAGGTAAATCAGTTTCTATCAAATTTTGTTGTAGGTGAACTGGTTTCTAGGAAATTTGAAGAGGTTATGTCATTGATTCAATGTTATGTTACTTGATATAATATTATTTATGATGCAGTTGTATATTTTTGTTATTTCAGAGAATGGCACTGATAAGAAAGACCTTAAAGAAATATTGAAACTGTATATAGTGAACGGATGATAACACTCTAAACTTAGAGTATAGATACTAAAATAAAACGTTCAAATTATGTGATATCATTTGGTAACGGATATTTTGTGACTTAGAGTGGTTGCTTAGGTTTAAGGTGATAAAGCTGTATAAAATTTCAAAATCATGTACCATTACAATTGTATATATTATAAAGTCATTAAAAATATATACCACACATTTAAGTTTTTTATACATTAATTGTCTGTTTGTAAATAACCGTAAGCAGGTCTAATAACGAACGTTGAACAAGGACCAAAGATCCAAGTACTTCTTTTATTATTAGACATGTTGACAAACTTGAGACCCATAAACCAAAATTACCGGTACTTAAAATACAGAGTAACAAAATACACCTGTATTCATTTGAGCTTTGATTGCAAACAAAAACAAAAATTTGCACCCCCAAGATGAAAGATGTAAGTGATATAATTTAAAACAAGAAAATGTGTTTAGCATTAATAAGTGAATTGAGGGCTGTAGAAGATTCTTTTGAAAACAACTATGTAAAAATAAATTTAATGTTTCAATTGGGCAAATATCTAATTTTAAGATTTATATCTTAAGGTATTAAAGCCCTGTGTTAACTTCTCTGAATAAAGTTCGAGTGCATTTAATGTGAGTAGCTTTTAGCATCCCCATTTTGGCGATTAGTGCTATTGACAACAAGCCAAGAGGCCAATAATTGGAGTCCATTATTGATCTCAATATTTGACTTTTGACAGTTTGCCTGTAGCCTACCAATATGATGGATATTGGTCTGCAAAGATCAAAATGAGACATCACATCTGTATTTTAATTGTAGTTATTCAAAGATATTGTTGACATCTTACACATAAGGACAAGCAGAATTTTAAGGTAGAATGCATAAGTGTATTGATGATAGAATGTAGGCCTATAAAAGATAGAGAATGGGCTTTTACTGCTAAGGAATATCATTGGAAAGTCTGAAGGTTGAAGGCCAAAATTAAATGTTGTCTGACCTTACTCTTCTGTGATGGAGGATGAAAAGTTTGAACACATTAAAAGACGTAAACAAACTTACAATTTGTAACATTATATGCGTTATAATCTCACCAGGCATTACATATAGAACTACATTTACAGCACTCACATTTCCTTGGGTTATGTACGGTAAGGTATCTTGTGACCGTTTTACTGTGACCAAAAATACCTTGTGCACTTATTAACTTATAATTATAATTACTAAATACTCATTTACTGTGACCAAAAAACCTTGTGCTCGTTTTATTCTGTGTGCAAAGTACTTGTTGCCCGTATATAACTCTGACTATAAACCTTGTGCCCTTACTACTATACTATGACCATATTTCCTGTGACCAACTTACTTAAATCCAATATATTTATAGCACCTACCATTGAAATTTTTTTTATTTTTACAGTTACGACTATATCTTTGATTTAAACCATAAAATAATTACCGTATCCAAACAATATTTTATAAAAAAAAAACATAACAAAGACACATCCATGTTCCATGATCAAATATCCCTACTCGATGTTTAAGCTAAACATGGCAATAATAATCTAAATACATAAAGAGGGACTTGACTATTGTTAAGGAGACATGAAGTTCTGTAGCCTATGGCCTGTTTAAGGTATGCTTACAGTATAGTGATGGCTATATCTAGCATTTTGTTGAAAAGAGTGCAGGTACCTTAATATCATTGTCAGGGTTATGACAATAATGTTGTTTTAAATTTTAGGTTAAAAATAAAGTAGAATACCTGTAGGTTAAAACTAAATATATTTGGTATTATTGTTTATTGGATGACAAAAGAAATGAAATAAGATGGTAGTCTTAAAATTGACATGTTTACCAAATGAATGTATTTGTCATATATTTACATTCCTATCTTTTAGAGATCTCATCAGGTAATTCATTAATACCAATTCCTTGCCTTTTTATTTCCATGGCCTTATAATGAGCACTTGCATACTTCATTATTACAGCTGGGGAATTTGAGGAATGTTGATGGTTAAAAATATAACTGGACTGAAATTAAATAACCATGTAATGGAAAGCGAAATCTGCAGAGTCTTGTATTCTGTTCACAATTTTTAGTATAAATCAGCATTTCAATATTGTCATAGCTCTCATTCATCTGGCTGTCCATCGGTCAATCCATCAACCCATCCATATTCTTGTAGACCAGATAGAA
Organism: Nipponacmea schrenckii; assembly: GCA_030562195.1. Taxonomy (NCBI): domain Eukaryota; kingdom Metazoa; phylum Mollusca; class Gastropoda; family Lottiidae; genus Nipponacmea; species Nipponacmea schrenckii. Next base: position 11,958,770 of record JAUJPP010000001.1, read on the forward strand.
ATTGCAGCTTTTATGTTGCCTGGATGAAACCTAGTACATAATTAAACAGAGAAATAGAAAAAATTAGTTTGGGTGAGGAGAGATTTATTACGGTAACAACCTTGAAATTAAATTTTTTTTAAAGTTTGGAGTCTGTGAGAGCAGGTTTAAGATTACTCTCTTCAAGATGTAACACGATTGAGTGGATTAACTAACAACCATTGTGTAGGGTTTAAATTCTGTATTACAGATGAAATTTGTTCAATGTTTTTTTTTAAGACCAAATTTAACTTGAGCTTATATCTGTGTGTAAACCAATTGACAAGTTATTGTAGTAAAAGTTACTTACTCTTACCACACTCCCACAATCTTCTATGGATTTCTATGAAACTTAGTGAAATCTATTATCTAATGTATGAATAGACAGGCCCACCAGTAGCCTTATTGGTAATTAAGTGGCAACTATTTCAATGCTGCCAGTAGGCCTTTGTTTCCTGACCAGACAAGCTATCTAACTACTTTTTATAGGTGTTCTCAGGTTTCTCAGAGGTTTAATGCTATCACTAAAGATGATGCATTATGGAAAATACAGGCCACACGACAATTTTTACTTAAAACGTAAGTTAGTTTGATTTCTTGATTTCCTATTATATCTGATAGTATAGATATGATTGAGCTAGAACTCAAACAGAACCTCAAAAAATTGTTAAAATATCACAATTTCACCTTCGTTGATAGTAATAAAACCTGTGTTATTTATGAGCATCATCAGTCCTCAAAACAAACAGAAACAGTTCCCAGAGTTGGTAAAAAACATTACTACAGCACACTTGAAATTACTTGAAACTGCAACATTTTGCCACATCAGCTTAACACACTATTCCAGCTATCTATATCACTTTTCAGAATTAAAATCCAATATCTGGTTCTTTGTTCATTTAAAGAAACTTATTTGTATATTTCCTATGTCATATTCAAGCTATTGTTACGATTATCAAGAAGACCAATATGATATCACATGGCTCTATACAATAAAAAGAAATGAATGGAGTCTCTCATCTTACCATACTGTACCTAATGGGCTAATGAAGACGGACTGCATGTGTTATGTTGATAACATTTTGTTGTTATTAATTTAACATAGAATTTTTTTCTTCTGAAAACAGCTAGCTCTGTCACTATGGAAATATGTCTTTAAATAATTACAGAAATCATGTATCAACCACATGGAAAGAAATATTTCAAGATTACTACAAGACATTTAAAGATGAGGTGGAAGTTTATCCTGCCATACGTCATGCTTGGAATCAAATGGAAACTTACATGGAAAAATATATGCCTATGGAATTCGAATCTTTGAGAGGTAATTTACAATTGTATTTTGCATGTCAATCTTTAACTTCATTACATAATATAAATCTCTCTTGTGTATGATTTACATTTTACGGCTTAAAACGGTCAACGATATTCTAGATACTAAGTAATATACATTCTAGTCTATCCTAGTCATGAAGTGCTTTAAATTTTACTAGAATGTTTTTGAAGGGAGGCAATTTGGAAAAGGTTTTTTCAAGGGAGGCAATTTGGAAAAGGTTTTTTCAAATAACAGAATAATGTTTATTCTTATCTCAGGTCCAGTATCAGATGAAGATCTAATATATGCAGAAAGGAAACTAAAAAGGCGTTTTCCTGCCGATATTAGATGTTCTATGAAAATACATAATGGACAAACACCACAACCAGGACCTGGGTGAGTTGCTATTCACATGATCTAGAGCGTTCATGTTCCTTTGCAGGAATATGTGGATTTTGAAAAAGAAAATATTACTATGTATAAGAGTGTAGGATATTGAAAATTAAGCTATGGGTTGAGCTTCATAATTCAGAGATTTTATAGCTCTATCTGATTTCAAGATATTAAGATCTATATTGTATATTTCAGATTATTTGGTTCAGCTATCTTATCAGATTATATCTGAAAAGTTATTAGCTTGTAGAGCTATATACATATAATAGTCTATATTTTATATTTCAGATTATTCAGTTTAGCTATGTTATCAGATAATATTATATCTGAAAAGTTATTAGCTTGTAGAGCTATATACATGTCAAGATCTATAATGTATATTTCAGATTATTTGGTTTAGCTATGTTATCAGATTATATTATATCTGAAAAGTTATTAGATTGTAGAGCTATAGCCGATACAAAGGTAAATTATTAGCTTCTCTGATTTCTACAAAGACATTTCTAAATATGTGACCTATATATTGCTGAAAAAGGAAAAATAAAGGTCACTTACATACGAATCAGCAGCATGTCCCGTGATACTTAGTGTGTCTGATTGTTTTAATTGGACAATGGACAAAATTGTATTGATTTAAGAAATTCCAGCAGAATATTTTAACACATAGATGAAGATATCTTTACCAAATTATATCAAGAAATTAAGGAACATCTAGAAGATCTAGCACATATCAAATTTCTTAACAATCATAACAGCAGTCAGTCATCATTTTGGAGCCTCAATCAGACAGAACTGGCAAATACAAAGAAACCCTGGTCTGTACAAATGTTTAGCATCTCCTGACAGGTCCTGATAGAATAAGAAAAAGAATGAAAAGAATGCATGTGTATTATGCTTTATACGGGTTTATAAGAACATATCAAAACCCATATTCATGTGGGTGATTGCATTTAATCAGTCATTACTAACATTGTCTTTTCTACAGACAAGGAACAAGTTATTCTATGGAAATCAATGTCCAATGATTGATAAATGAATTTGATAATTTAGGATGAAATTGAAGGATGTGTGAGATTAACCGAGTGTTTTGCTTCGTCAACCTGCAGATACCTATCTTTAACAGAGAGTAGTGGTTATCCTGAAAATCAAATATTCTGTCTTTCTAATGACACCTCAGATTTGATTAAATGTGATCATTTTATTATAGGTTAGTTTTAATCTCATTTGCTCATTTTTTATGGTAACTGAAAAATTATTGATTTGCAAGGATGTGATTTTAGACTATCCAACCCATCCACAATCACAAAATTAAAAACAATTCTCTGAATTCTGTAACCTTAAGCAACATTTAGGGGTAGAAATCACATTATTTGATGGAACACAATTTTATGGTGCACAACTCCTTCGTTTTATTGTTCACAATAATGTGTGCAATAAATCTGGGGAGTAAGCATCTCATTGTCTTTTACAGCACAACATTGTGTACAATAAAAATAAGGAGTAGTAGACCTATATGACACAATGTTGTGTACAATTAAGATAAGGACTAGTATACAATTGCTATATACAACACACTGTTGTGTACAATAAAATATACAAACAATGGTTTTAACTCTATTTAAAGCATTGAAACTACTAGATTTGTGAAAGCAATATGCATTTCAAAAGAAACAATTCAAGAATATTTGTCTGATATAAAAATATGACATCAAGAACTTTATGAGAATGCTTGTGAGGACAAATAATTACTTTCATTTCATAGAATGGTTTCAGGAAAAAAATTGTTTAATACATGGGTTCTGTCGCCAGCTAAGTTACTAAATTTACCTTTATATCTTTCTTTTCCAGCTAATTCATTTTTAGAAGTATTTTGTAAATTTACCCAAGAATTAGAAGATGAGATTTATTGCAAATGGCCTCATTATGGCAACCCTTTGATGTAAGTATAGTTTATACTTCATAATAGGAAATAGTTTTGAATCTTAATAGTTACTAATTCTATTTTCAATGTAAAAAACTACCATCTACTTTATTTTCTTATATGGAATTCAAATCAATTATTTCATAAAGAAATTGCATACTCCAAGATTTTATATAAATTATTTAAATATAGATTTTGTCAAGTTGAAGACTCTAAGTAATCTATATGATACAGTTGATATATATATATATACTGTTTCTATAGGAACTCATTTAATTATAGATTTAAACTAGAACTGCGTTGCAGTACTGAAGGGTTCCTCTTAAAGGTTTTATTTAAAAAGTTAACATATGTCTAAATGTTAACAAAATCAAGTGATATTAGAACTCTTTAACAATTCATGTGTTGCCATTCAAATTAAGTTTGACTGGCCTCACTTCCAGTAATATTGCGTAATTTCAAGGTCATCTGATATAACCCCAACAGCAATAGTAAATCTTATAACGTTACTCAACTTTAAACTCAATTTTCTCAAAAACGAAAAAAAATTTCAAAATTCCCTTCGAGCAAAAGTTAGTAAAATAAATGTATTATTTAATACAATAATGCTTTGTTGGTTTTGAATTTAATCCAAAGACTAGTAGCAATTTAAGTATCAAAAAATTGTAAAAAATGATGTTTTTCTTACTTTCGGGTCACTTCCGGTCAACATATGGCAAGAAATTTGGTACCAATAGATAGGTATTTAAATTTGGCATCTATTGACACCACTTTTATACAAATTGAATGATATTTGTCAAAGTTATGACCAGTTATGCAATTATGCAATTATCTATTAGGGGAGATAACTTATCACAATTATGTTTGTATGAGTATGTATAAGAAGTCAATATACATCTGCAAACGTTGTTTTAAGAAAAAAATGTTGAGAATGTAAAAAATTGAAATTTTGAAAATATGCAAATTCAAAAAATGACATTGAAAAATTGCATAAAAGTGAAAAGTCAAAGAAGATTATTTTTGCGTTAACATTGCCCGGTGTATAATCTGAAATCATTTTTCAAATCCATTGATTAGTTGCTGAGAAAAAAGGACATTTGTAAAAATGGAAACGCATTCAAAATCGCATACTTCGCGCATGTGCAGAAGTCTGGAATTACATTTAAAATCTAAGTTGTAACAACATTATCAGGAAATATGAAAGTTTCGTAAAGATCGCACCGGTAGATTTTGAGAATTTCAAATGTGTAAAAAAAAAAAAAAAATAATAATAATCTTTACAGAAATAATAGTGTTCCTCGCGAAACGCTGCGCTGCGACGAACCCTAACAAGATGAAGACCCTATGTAATCTATATGATACAGTTGATATATATATACTGTTTCTATAAGAACTCACAAGATGAAGACCCTAAGTAATCTATATGATACAGTTGATATATATATACTGTTTCTATAGGAACTCATTTACTTATAGATTTAAACAAGATGTAGACTCTATGTAATCTATATGATACAGTTGATATATATATACTGTTTCTATAAGAACTCACAAGATGAAGACCCTAAGTAATCTATATGATACAGTTGATATATATATACTGTTTCTATAAGAACTCACAAGATGAAGACCCTAAGTAATCTATATGATACAGTTGATATATATATACTGTTTCTATAGAAACTCATTTGATTATAGATTTAAACAAGTTGAAGACTCTATGTAATCTATATGTTACAGTTGATATATATATACTGTTTCTATAGGAACTCATTTAATTATAGATTTAAACAAGATGAAGACTGTATAGCTGTTACAGATGATATATTTACTGTTACTGTAGGAACTTATTTTATGGCACAGCACAGCACTGTTAATCCTCCAATGTTCCTGTTTGCTTATAGAATCAAGTATGTAAGAAAAACCTATAAAAAACATTACTTTCTTTCATATGAAATTTTCATTACCCAAACTTGCTGACCTTTACAATCTTCTGATAGATATAACTAACATGTATTAACTGATGATGTGCCAGCATGCATAACCTGTGTTGTTTAGTGTTCAGAGAAACGGAAAGCCTTAGATTTCCTAAAAAGGTTGGCAGTTGAATCTTTTTGACAGAGTTGGGGTTGCTAGGAATTGGTGGATGGGCTCTTGTTGGTGCTAAAGAATTGACACTTGCATTTTTTGGGGAGTGAACGCCTCCCTATATAAAGTGAGTGTTACTTTGTAATGTCTTCACTTGGCTATCTGGTCATGTTAACATTTTGTAGCATGTCAATGAAAAGTGATGCCAGTTCCAGTAAATCCTGTAAATTAAAAACAAGACATTGGATAATTACTGATGAAAATGGTTCAGAAGAAAGAGTTGATGGTCCAGGTGTTATAGGTAGGTCATAGCCTTCATCTAGTCTTGTCAAACGATATCATTACAATTTTTATCTTATACCTTGACTGCAATACAAATCACAGAATGCTGCGATTTGATTCCAATTTTTTCAATTGAATAAGCCAAAAGACAAACAGTCAAAATTATTGTTAACATATTTTTTGAAGGAGGCTGATTGGCTGTAATCATTTACATATAATCCAACTCACACGCTGCATTTACAAACTTCCGTGCATACAAGAAATGTGGATTTTGCAGTCAAGGTATAAGACACATTTCGTAATTGACATCAAGATAGTCAAACATATTATTTTCCAATGAATACTCTTGCCGTTCTAGCAGCTTGATGAAAGTTAGTTTTCATTTAAATGTCTATCTAGCAAAAAGGGTTTGGATATCACCATACAAGAAATGTGGACATTGAAGTCAAGCTAAAAGACACAGTTCGTAATTTAAATCAAGATGGTCAAACATATTATTTTCCAATGGATACTCTTGCCGTTCTCCCAGCTCAATGAAAGATACAGTTTTCATTTAAATATCTATCTAGCAAAGGGTTTTGATATCAGTAATAGATGTCCAAACACCTTACAGACATTACAATATTACAAATACTTTAGAATTTGATTATCTGGTATTTTCCTTATATTTGCAGGGGAATACCCAGTAATGGTACCTGGGAGAACTTATTCATGGACAAGTTGTACAAGTTTTAAAACAACATATGGGAATATGACAGGACATTTTATCATGAGAGGTCTAGAAAATGGCGACACTATCCGAATTGATTGTCCTTGCTTTCATATGAAGTGTCTACCGTATGAAACATATGAGCAAAGAAAAGAGAGAAAGTTACGACTGAAAAAGAATTTATGATGAAGAACAGGACTGGTCTTTGATCTCACTTCCGACCTTATACTGTAGAACACTACAAGCTTGGGCTTGTACTCAAATCAAATGTTGGTAAGGAAAGTGGAATTCAAATAAATTGAAACTAAGCATCTCCAAAGGCAGGACTAGAGGTAAACAATACAACCACCAGATTTTGTTAGAAGATAACTACTTTTAGACAGCAATGTTAACAGATTGCAATTATCCAATATTTTTTGTATGAATCAAAATATCAACTTCTAGAAGTCTGTATGGTGCAGTCCGTATTAAAGGCAAATAGACGAGTTGTGGTGTACGGTGTGGGATTATTGATACTGTAGAAAACTAGATCCACAGGCTTCACGCGGTTACAATTCAGTGTGTAACAGTTTTGATTTTGCACTTCAAACTGTTTCACAAAGAATCAGTAGAATAGTTACAGTTACATTATTGTACAGGGTATAAGTACGTGTAGTATAAACTCAAAGCATAATGCACAGACGTAATTTCTACAAACAACTTTAACGATGAAATTCGCAATGGTGATGGTGATAAATTAGAAAGTAGCCTATACATCGTAGAACAAAATATAATATATCAGTGGATAGATCTTATTGAGATCTTACAGCTCACAAGTTCACCTACGGTCAGGGTTTAAATTTAATTATAAGTTTCATATATTACATTCAGATAAAATGTTAAATTAAATTCAAAAATCGATTTTCAAATATATTTCAGCGATATTACATGCTATAGGCATCAAATATACACAAATACCCAGCATACCCAGAGGTCCCATTTGGATTCAAAGAAAATTACGCGCAGTTATATAGAAGAAAATACAGAATTTCCAAATATTAAAAAGGGGATTTTTGGTTTTATATATCATTTTTAAAAGCAGATAAGCCCTTATAATTCTGATACAAATTTGTTTTGTGGCAGAGCTCTTTAAAGATAAATATAACAAATGTCAATCGGCTATAAACATCGGACAACACATGTCAATATATCATAAGATAGATACCATCAAGGGCAATAAATCGTGTCCAGGTCTCCAGGTCACCATAGTCCAATGTCAAGAAATATGGGCCTTAAAAGTTTTGGCCATTTACAACAAAATTAAAATGGAAATAAAGGAAAATCAAAATTCAAAAATCTGCTTCTAAATATGGTTGCGCTATCGAATGAGGTACGCAAAGAAAGCGAAAAGCGTTTTATCCTCTCGGGCCCCATTTTGAATTTTACAAAAGTTAGACATTTCATTATAGAGGCATATCTTTGCTTCCAGGTCGTATTTTATAATTTCAACTTTCTTGTACGACTATTTCTAGCTTAATGCAAAAATAATTTTTGAAATATTCTGGGATTTCCGGAATGTATTTTTAAAGTTTTCCGCATGCATAACAACAATAGCATTTTGGTATTCCATTTATCTATTACTAGCAAAAGGCAATACAACACGAAATGAGTCCTTTGTAAAAACATATGAATCCCTAATTAACTCGTAATTTTGCTATTTATGACGGGATTTCCCTCCGTAGTGTACTGCCATAGGTATGTACTTTAAGTCTCAAATGTCATTCATATGTCGTTGATCTTTTTTTTTTTGATCACCCAGTCTGTTAATTCGGTACATAACCGGACGCTGTGGTTGTAAAGTATGCACGCATGCATAACAACAATAGCATTTTGGTATTCCATTTATTATCTCTAGCAAAAGGCAATAAAACGTTTAAATATCACTTTGTAAAAACATTATGAATTAATTTAAATAAGTTTTGCTATAACATATAACTTCACAGATGGTCTGGCCTAGACCTATTGCTAGAATTTATTATCACTGCCCGAATTATTTGTTTCCTCCAAATAAATATTATTACCTCCATTACCCGAAATTCTCTTCCAAAATCAGATGAAAAGGAAACATAATTCAATCTTCAAAATGTGAGCAGAAAAAAACGCTGAAATTGAGAAATAGTTATTTTCGTACAAACTTTGAGGCAGAGCATTGTGAACGTATTATCTCAGGAATGGTCGTAGATCGCATTTCCGGTCTTCGATATTTAAAAAATTTCCAGTCTGAGATGCGCCTTCCAGTCTGTTTTTCACCTTCCAGTCTGTGGTGCACCGAGTCTCTTTCTATTTTGCATTTGCAATAAGACAAGTTATAAAACATATAGTTTTAGTAAATTGACAATTTTGACAAGAGGCAAATAAATGTACTTGTAGAAATTGCGTCAGATGTATACTCCCGAGTTCCTAGAAAAAAATTCCCGGAAAGAGTCCCGTACCCATCACCATTATAAGATCCTTAAGATGGATACAACAGATCGCTGTCTGTGACCTGCGAGGGTAGGAGTTGGCCTAGTTTTCTTTTCTTGAGCTTGCACATTCCTGTTCACAGATAATAAATCTTTGTAACGTGTAACAACTCCAAACTCGACAGTTTCATGAAGAACATAAACAAGAATGCAAATTTAAGATAAATTGAATAAGAGTAAAATAATTTATTTGGTTTGTGTCTATCCAGAGTTTGGCCAATAAGTTGTACATAAATCAGAAACTTAATAGTTGGGGTTTTGACCATAGGCCCATGGATGTGTACAGGAAAGTTTGGGTTTAGGCCTACGTCAGCTAACACACCCTCCCACTGGGCTAAAGATAAACTATTTTGTAAACTCTTATACAATTTATCTTCAATTGCATTCTTTTTTATGTTTAGTAATATAAAACCTTTATTTTTCGCATTTCAATTTAAACCAATAATAAAAGCTGACTATTTTAGAAGACAACAAAAGCCCATTCCATCTACTCATCATATTCATTTTATCATGAGCAACAATTGAAATTTGACAATACTATTCATCCAATAGCGAATTGATTATAACCTTCAAAATATTTAGACTTTAGCGTTATATTTTGTGAAGCTTGTTTCAGTTTTTATCTTATTCTTACCAGGATTAAACGAAATCTGTTGCAAATTTTATGCACCATTACGTTGATATAAAAGTATGGATTTTTTCCCCTTTATTTTATACAAATTTCTTGCTTTATTCAGAAAAAAAATTGGCTGATGGCACATGAACAATACAGTTCAAAAATATAATCTTCAATTGTTTATCAAAACCCCAATTTCGCCGCTTATGAATAGTCAGCTTTTATTATTGGTTTAAATGGACAAATAAAGGGGATAAAAAACACGACGAAAAAGGCGACGAAAAAATTGTCGCCCCCGACGAAAAAGGCGACGAAAAATCGTCGGCTTGTCGCCCCCGACGAAAAAGGCGACGAAAAATCGTCGGCTTGTCGCCCCCGACGAAAGAGGCGAAAAGCGAAGAAAAACGCGACGAAAAATCTTCGACTTGTCGCCCCCGACGAAAAACACGAGTTTTCGTCGACAACTTTTTGTCGCTTTCGAGTTTCGTGGGGCGACTCGTTTTTCGTCGGACGGGCATGGCCGCAGTAGGCTTCCATACTAGTGGTATTTTGTTGATTGTATTACGTATTTTGACATTTTACTTACGCATTAACGGTTTGATGCACAATGTAATTTAGGTCTTAGGAACAATATTTTTTCTGACGACAAAGCGAATATTTCAACGAAAACATCTCTTTAATTTATTAGATATTTTTATATTCTACTATATATATTATACTTTTGTCTACCTTTAATGCAATATGTCAATGTATATTTTATATCTAATATAGATTTTATTCAAATGTCAATATGAAAGTATACGAGAAAAATTATAATCAAATATTGAGTACAAATGCGTTTGAATAATCAATAGTATTTACATATATTAAAGCTTCGATTAAGACTGATGAATTTACAATAGTATTTATTGTCTAAGTATAACTTTCCTTTGTTTCATTTGTTTTTATACGCCCACACATAAGTATGGCATCTGCTTGAACACAAATCTAAAATAAGAGGAAAATAATGATTATACTGTTATAAGTTTTAGTCTGCCCTGGACTAAAATATCACTTAAATTTCTATTACGCTATTAAGCAATAATTAATTTTTTTGTGGAAAATATCAGAGAAATGTTTTGGAGGCGTTTATACAGTTCTTTGATAATGGGTATGGCTTGGCAGGATGTACTACTGAAAAGTATAATAAAAGGAATTATCTGATAGTCAACTTGAACATTTGAACCATTGGGTTCATCGTATTTAGTTTTTTTATCCAGTAGTTTTCTCTAAGCAGTCGAAAAGTTCTAGTTGGAATATCAGTCTGTTCATAAATTTGTTCAATAGGGGTGATTCTTGCATTATTTATGTGATGGTCTGATTGGTTGAAATGTTTAGCTACAGTTTTATCCACATTATGATTTATGGCCATTGAATCGAGTTCTCAATTTATTTTTTGTTTCTCCAATATATTGTTTTTGACAAGCTGTACACGATATGAGGTAGATGATATTGCTGCTGTCACAAGTAAGGTTTTCTTCTATGGAAAATTTGGCATTATTAGAGGTATTGAAAAGGGGAGTTGAGTTGAAAAAGGGACAAGTTAGACAAAAAGTTTTCAGACAGGGTTTTGAACTAACACCGAGGAGGTCAACATTCTGGGCACTGTTTTTAGCCTTAAGTTCGCAAAGAGTTGAATTTTTTATTTTGCGTAAAAACGACTACCCCGCTGCTGCAATATTGTTTGAATACAATTGCACATGCCTCCTCAAAGTCCTTTTCCCGCGTACTAATTCGGTGGATACTTCTCTTTCCCATTGTGCCATGAATATGTTGGCGTATGATGGGACAAATCGTTTGCCCATGGCAGTACCAGAGATCTGAAGGTATACTTTTTCATTAAAGGTAAAGTCATTTCTACTTAGACAGATTTCCAATAAGTCTAATATCGCGTTTTCAGGGCGGCTAATGTCAGGATTCCTTTCAAAGACCTTTCTTACAGCGCGGAGACCAGAAACGTTATCTATCCGAGTGTACATGCTTTGAACATCAAGGGAGATTAGAATCGCATTTTTTGGTATTTTTAGCTGTTGATTTTTAAAACAAAAATGACACAGCAACTACCTTTATAACTTTTTCTAATGATGATAGATTGGTCATTTTTTAGGGAGTTCAAAGCAGTACGCTCCGCGTGTGATAGATTCGATTTATTCATTTCATCGAAAACTTTTAAAATTTCTTGATTCATAAGGCCATCACAGGGCGTAAAAGTTGATTTTTGTGTACAAATTTGGTAATAGGACTTTTCCTGTAAAAATAGCTCAATCTCAATAGTCGTTGAAATTTTGCTACAATTCTTCATGGATTATTTTCATTTCTAGTTGTCTTGGTGGTCCGTCCGTTCGTTCACATTTACATCGTGCTCACACTACAGGTCACAATTCTTTATGGTTCATTTTTATGGTCTGTCTGTTTGTTCACATTTACATCATGCTGACTCTACAGGCCTTAATTTTTATGTTTCCTTTGTTGTGTGTGTCAATATCCATATTAGGATGTGCACTATTGGTAAATTTATTGATCCTGTTTATACATGTATATGGATCATTCTTAATGAATATTTTTCTAAAACAGTTCACATTTAGCTCACTTACTAGCTGCTGGTGGGCGTATTTGCTTGCGAGGCTTGCCGCAAGTCTAGTTTTATGAAAAATATGGGTCTCAGAATGACTTGTTTTTAATAAAAATGACGACATCATAATTCAGATTTTTTTTTACATAGGATAATTCCCAGACAAAAAAATTCTGTCGTTATTTTTGCTTCTATACGAGGAATGTGTTTAATTCTAAGAAAAACTTACAAAATTCATAATTTCATCAACGCAAGTTTCTCATAAAAATAATCGGTCAATTCAATATAATAACGACAGTGCTAAGAAAGTGGAAATTCCACATTCTGGCCATTTGAAGGATTGTAAAGAAGTGTCTTCAACTTTGTCGAGGACACCGATAGCATCGGGACGTAGCATTTCAAATTTCAGAGGGAAATTCAACTTAAAGGGATAATAGGTGTTTGAATGAACATAAGATTTGAAAATTTTAAACTTGACCAATAAGTGCTCTATTCATCAATATAAAATATACCTGCTGCTATAAATAACATACAAATATAAATTAATATCCAAAAAAAAAAAAAAAAAAAAAATACAATTATCCATAAAGATGCATTTGATTATTGAAAAACGCTTTATAACTTGATTAAGCGTTTTCCAAATATGTCTTAGTTTCGTGAGTTTTCAAGATTTTGAGGGATTCTGTTAATTTATGACCCTAGGTAAGTTGACTGGTGAATGGATACTCATATTGACCATTCTTGAGTACTAAAATTTTATGTTCATGCTAAGACGCAGTATCGCTTTAAATCACGGGCGTGTGGTATGAAAGAATTATCTTATACATCATTGTCGGGAACTGGATCTCTTTTGTGTAAAATATATAGTTCAGTTTTTGGTCCTGTTTTGGCATATGCTGACAACAAAATATAGGACCATGCATTTAAAGGAAACAATCCAACAAATTTTGAACTATCATCACTTATATTCCCATCTTCCCATTCTTTGAATTTGTGTGCAGATGTGACTAATTATAAATATCAAATCGGACAGGCTATACGATTGCTTAATTAAATGCTTTCGATAATGAATATAACATTCAACCATTCGGACAGGATTTTTTCATCCTGTAATTGATTGGTTAATAAAACAATTCTAGTGTGGACCAATCAGAAATAGTTAGATGTATTAAGAATAGTAAGCCCCCAGGCTAATCTATTTGAAAATAATATTTATCAGCTATGAAAATGTGTATAGTTGTCTATTGATAATAATACATAACAATTGTTGTTTAATGTTTATGACAAACTGCTTGAGGCAACCCCCTCATTTGACCAGGACACATGCCAAAACGATTTGCACCTTATGAGATATGGGTAAATAAAGTTTGAAGCACTTTACCGGTAGTTGTATGATAGATAAATAATTATGTGCCTCAGTCGGGTCACATTCTCTTAAATTTCCTAAAAGACATCAATCAAATGATGTCCCTGTGACATTCCTCTTAGCTCATGGTATCAGTTAACTGGTAAATATCTACAATTATCGAGCAAATGAAATCACTTGACTTTTCAATAAAGGTATACCGGAGAATGAGAACCAGTATTCTAATATACCGTAGAGGGAGAACCAATATGTTAATATACCGTAGAGTGAGAAACAATATTGGTCGCTTCTATCAAGGTATACCCTAAGGCCTTTGATTTCAAACATTGTGTATTATATTTTCTTTACAACTGATAGCATTATGGCTTTGGGCATATCATACTTTGCTTATTGAATTCTTAATCAGGAGATTGGTATCGAATATTTTGATAAATATCTAAAATTCATTGGCTTAAATATGCTAACAGCTGTTCATTCATTCGAGTTATACCCTTCTACGAACCTTACCCACCAACATGTCCATTTCGTCATCAAGTTACAGTTTAAAATTGTGTCTGTTTATCTTGGTATTGGTGGCTCTTCTCTCCTATTTCGGATTTGCGATCACTAGAGAAGACACTTCACAGTTCTCGAATCCTGTGCCCAAATATGATGCAACTAACGTCATTTTAGAAAAATTGGAATCTTTGCAAAAAGATTTCTCGAAACAGAAAAACAACGTGGCTGGGCAATTTCAAAATTTGGGATCGAAATTATCTCAGCTCGTATTCAACAGTAATACCAAACCTGAAGAAAATCGAGTGGAGACCAAAGACGAACCATGGCGAAAATCAACAAAAACCGGTTTAATGCTATTTACATCATGGATTGATGTACCAGAAAAGGATCTGGTTCACGGAAATGTGGTCCGCATGTGGAGGAGGTGGAAACCCTTTATTAAACCATTGTTCTTCTTTAGCAATGCCTCTACAGGAAAGCGTTTAGAGAAGAAAGGTTGGTTGGTGCAGCCAGTATCCAAAACAGGATGTGGAAAAACTGAAATGCCAACGATCCGAGACATGTTTTTAGACGCGATAAACAATCATGATAGCGTTTTGTACGGTTATGCCAATGGTGATATCACTTTTGATGACGGTATGCCAAAAGCCATTGATTACATTATTAACATGGATGTTGTTCGCGAAAAACCTGTTCTTGTTTTAGTTCGTCGAACGAATGTAGATTTTTCTAATGGTCCCGAATTAGACGAAAATTCGGATATAACGGACATGTACAATGGTGGAAAAGCTTTAAAGGATGGTTCTTCCGATGGATTTTTTACCAATAAGTTGTTTCCTTGGAAGCATCTTCCTGATGTAGTAATAGGCAGGATTGGAATAGGCATGTGGCTTGTATCGTACGCTCGAGCCATGAACGTAACTGTGATTGACATTACCAATACGGTGAAAGCTATTCATATGACCACAAAGAGCGGAAACAGCGAATCTCACTTTAAAAAGAATGGTCGATGTAATCATGTAATATACGGTCAACTCAAACTGGTTCCGACGAGTTGGGGATGTGGTTTTATCACATGTGCGACAATTGATATAAGTTTAGATAATCAAGGAAAAACAACAATGTGGCGTAAGAACCCGAAAAATATGAATCCGAAATGTGGCAACTGCTCAATGGACTTGACACAGATATTGCCAAAATCTCTCGGAATCACTGACAGAATTTATTTTGGACAAGATATCCCACCAAAAAAAGTGGTGAATAAAAAATCAAAGTCTCCAAAATAAGATGAATTTTTTTCGGGAATACGGACATAAATTTCCATAGAAAAAATGTGTAGAAAAAACGAATTAAAGAATTATCAAGAGCTCCATGTTGACCACGATAAGATGTTCCTTGGAAACTGAAAATTTTAACTACATGAAAATGATTTTAATGAGAAATAGTGGATTGATCTGATGTTGGTATTAAACAATTGTAGCAAGAAATGGGAACATTATACACCTCATACCTAGATTACTAATAACTAGTACTAACTAATCTTCACAACAAACTTAACATCAGAGTAAATAGAGTGTTTTATTGTGTTGTGTATTGTGTTACATAGAGGCTGTCAAAATGAAAATGTATCTTGATGTCAAAAAGAAATTAGAACCATCATCCACAGCATAAACATGGACAAAAACAAAAGTCATTCAGAACAGATATCTGTTTACGTTTCTCTCTGAGTATTTAATATTTTGTGTGTCCTTCATCTGCCTGTATATCACAGTCGACTTTAACTGTGAACTACTTGGTACTACTGTTTTATTGGACACTTTCCCAACATTAGAATTTCACAAAGTAGGAAATACTAATATTATTACTAGATCATGTTTGAGTGTTTGTTATTAATTTCGACGTATTGTTTTCCAGAATATCATCAGAGACGTAACTCATTTGTTTTTCACTTGTCATCTTCACTGACTTACATTTTGCATCAACAGAATTTCTGAAACAAGAGAAAAACACGAAAATTGAAGACAAATTATTTGAAAGTAGGGGTGTGTTCCATTTTGAATAAAATTTCATTTTCATTAAATGTATGTGTTTAACAGCATCTTTTCTTAACCAGTTCATGGAAGACTTGCTGTAGTCACTGTTTGTTTTTAAAGTCACTTAAACAAAGCTTCAGCTTGAAATGTGACCACATGTTTCTGAAATTGCAAGAGACGTAATATGAGGTTCCAAGTATTTGTATATTTCTCCATTAATCTGACACTAGAAATTTCGATTTTTTTATAATAGTATTTTTCAATGTTTACCTTCCAAAATATTTGGCATCGTCAATAGTTTCCGGGAGGGTTTTACGTAATGTTTCTGGTAAATAAAGGGATAGTAGACCGGCCACAATAGACGAACAACCAAATACAATCAGTGGTAACGCTATACCGAGGTCACCTGGTATGAGTGTTCCCTAAAAGAAAAGAATATTACTGACTATTAAAAGGAAAACTACCACTTAGAATGAACGTAAAATTTTATAGTCTCATACTAGGCCAATTAATACAATCATAGAATACAATCCCTGTATAATCCGATACATCCATAAAATTAAGTAGTTATTGAAAGAAGTTTTTAAACTTTTTTTTTAAATGGTTATTTTAATATTTCTTAGATTTATCGGAAATAACAGTGCTTCTGTAGTTGTATTATTCTTGCTGTAATAAATAATTGATTGATTCAAAGTATTCCTTTGTTCATTGTTGTCTAAAAGACAATCACTACTACCTTACCACAAAATCGCAATTCGCAAGTCTAAAATTACCATTGCGTTAATAATAAACGTTTTAACTGAACTACCACATTTTTCATCCCAATCGTACCTACGGCTTATATTTGTGTTTAATATTGACTATTGTTTGAATAAGTATGCATCCCACACCTTATCCAATTTCAAAACGCGACAATAAAACTATATTCGGATTTTTGAGCCAACAATATTCCTTGTTGGTATATCGGCCACAATATTGAGCAGATGATAAAGAGATGTTCACTGTCTTGCAGTGTCCCTTGAAGTGTTTCTAATGAAACTAATCACTTTCAATTAGCTAAAAGTGTAAGTCCAAATGTTTTGGTCTAGCTATATTAAACATTCTTTAATATGCATAACAGCGAGATCTTACAACTCTGAATTTATAATCTTAATCATCTATAAAAAAAAGTCTTACCAAATCTGCAATATACGGTGATAACAGTCCACCAATTCTTGCTAGAAAGGAACAGACACCAAGGGCAGAAGTTCGAACAACAGTTGGAAATAGTTCAGTAGTAAAAATATATACAATGGCGAAAGCTACAGCTGCTCCTAATTTACCGATCATAGATAATGCAATAATCATCCAATCATATTCTGAAAAGAAAATTCACGAACTTAAATCTTTAATGTAGGAAAGGGGGATTGTAAACCATTGTTGTGTTATAATCTCTTCTTCGAGTTCTCGACAGAAAGTCTGTAAAAATACAGTATTTTTACAGTCTTTATAGGCTCAGATTTGCTGTATTCCGTAACGTACAATCCAATCAAATAAAGAGCAACACTTTGCTATTGTAGTCAAGGTAGATGTAAAGATGGTGATTGTGATGCATGGTCACACCTCAAATTGCCGCAATGAACTGGTATTGCCTGAAATTTTCAAAAATTGAACTTCTAGGCATAACACGTCTCTTTTTTTGGTGTTTTTGTTGTTAAAATTTAAACAACTTTGTATACACCAATAAATTATGTCAGTCTTGACTAAATGCCTTATTACAGTTTGATCACAGAACACTGTCAGTGTCTCAAATACAATGAAAATTCAAAAGAAACAAAATCAGTGTTATGTTCTTACACAATAGCTGCTCATTACCGCCGTGTCACAATCTGCTTTTTAAATTGACTTTGTAACTTATAATACAATAATGTCATTTAAGTATTTTTAAACACATGTAAAAAGAACGAAATTAGTAAACGTTACCCTTGTTTCCATATAAAACGGGAAATATAGTACATAAACAAGCAATTCCACCGACCAACATACTGGTACATAGAAAAGTTTTTCTTCCCAATCTATCAAGTAACATGATACATAACACATATCCTATAGTTTCTACCACACTACTTATGGTAAAATTCAAATAGATATTTCCACCAAGGTTACCCACGTTTAGTCCTAATCCATAGTACACCATATTTACGACAATCCTGACAATAAATAACATTTTTATTATTTGACGTCTTCAACTTGACCCCAATCGCTTCTAAAGAAATGAAGATGAAGCATTTTCGCTGAATAGTTGACAGTGTACAGTGTTACAAACCCTAGACAAATTCGGCTATCCCTCGTTACAGACTTGATAAGTCTTATTAATTGACTGCATTGGCTATATACTAAAGAAACCCGAAAACAGGAATAGTTCTGTCTTGTTTAGGAGGCAAGGTACCCTTTCACAAACTTCACCAATTTCTTACTTGAGAAAAACGTTTTCTTAATGATATGCTTGAATAGCAAAACGGAAATATAAAGATCTCTACAAGCGAAAGTCTTACCAATTTAAGAAAATAATTAGAGATCTAATTAATAAAACAGGTGACGTAAAAAAATTCCATATCTTTAACTGTTGTTGATCATTATCTTTAATATCAAGAACTTCATCTAGGCTTTCAGAAAGTTCAATTTTATTTACTTTGGCTACCTTTCGTAAAATATCTTCTGCTTGCTTATGCTTGTCATGAGCCAACAACCATCTTGGCGATTCGGGCACAAAGCTGAAACAATAATTAAAATGGTCCACAATTCAAGTCTTTACAATATTTTTTGTCAAGTCTGGAGCACGAGAATAAGCCAATATTATGGATCGAAAATCTTGATTGAGCAATGTTTAGATCTATGTCACGGATTAATAACTTTGGTCCGATTGTGAAATATTAGAGTTGGACTTAGCGATTGTGAAATATTAGACTATTAAATATACAGGCCATTATAAGCCTTGAAGAAAATTGAATTAAAACCTTTTAATATTTTTGAAAAAAAAAATACCGAAATACCATGATCAAATGCTAAATGTAAAAGGAATTGATCGCTAAAGATTTGTTCTGTACAAAGATGAAATCTCAACATTACTCTCGACCCTTTTTGTTTCTTAGAAGGAATTTTAACACGGCTGTTTTTTCATATAAAGCTGAAATTTGGTAAAAAAGATTATAATTAAGTATTATCGGGTCATAACAACTATAAAATGTACACGCTGCCAGATTTTGTGGTTAACGTGTGTACGTCATCAACAGATTCATGTGAACTTACCAGAAAAATAAGACGAAGAGTAAACTTGGTATTGATACAGCTATCTGCAAATATTGCCAACTTCTTATAAAATATGCTAGGAATGATAATAAAAATAAACCTAGAGACCAAAAAAAATTCTGTACCACTCCACCAAATGTTCTCTTTGAGGCTGGCACTAACTCCATTACTAAAACCAGAAATAATTCATGTTAATTATTATTAAACATCCTTTTAAGGAAAAAGGCCTGCCATACAATAGTGGCGTTTTTATAAAATAAATTTGGTGGATCTAGGAGGAGGGGCCACAGTATATTGACAAGGGCTTCACAAGGAATTTCTTCTTATTTAACAGAAAATAAAATTGAAAGTGGAAGGGCGGGGGACGCCCAGAGCAGTCTGAGTTTTTAGTGTTTATTTATAGAGCCCTGTTAACCACCCTGTTACGGAGATGTTGCGTTGGGCATGTCCATAAAACTTTGAAGATTAAATATAAGAATAACTAAAAATAAAATCACCTAACACAAGACAAGTAATAGTGGAACCAACTAATGCCAGACCATTTATAAACCGTATTACCACAAAACTCCAAAATGATGAAGCAAAGACCAATCCGAAAGAACTTACAATATACAGTACTGCAGAAGTAATAGCAGCTATTCTCCGTCCAAATCTAGATTGAAAAGAATGAATTATGTATAAGGGGTATGCATATATTAAGCACCACGACAACAAACTCATTACCTACCGCCTACCAAACAAAATACATTCCTGCTACCTGAGGATAGTATCAAACTTCGAGGTTTAGGGTGTTATAAGAGATAATCTCTTATAGAAGCACTGGCCTAGGTCACAAGTAGAGACTACATCACACATCAGTTTGATAAGAAATTGTCTTCTTCTGGAGAGATTTACACAATTGATTAATTTTCAAAGAGAATGTTTTCAAAGCGATTACTTCAGGGAGGTAAAGGAAGGGGGTCTAATCTACCACGTACAAGGATATTACTGAGATTTCTATTCCTTTTTGTAAGCAGTCACTAAACGTTTGGTATATATGTTAGGGAATTCATCCTGGAGTTCTTTATAAAACCGTTTCACAATCACCGCCGCACTTTTGGCTGTAGAATTGTAGGTTGCTACAAAAGGTATAATTTGATTGTCATGCTGGATGTTTAGGCCGTTAGGTACAACTGTTTCTAATTGGTCTATCCAGAAGCTCTCCCTTTGTAGTCGCTTTGTTTTAGGTTTGATAGTTGTAGAGACTGGAACTTTTTCAATGGGCATAACAAGAAGATCTTCAATGGAATGATTGGCTGAGTTAAAATGATTTGCGATTGGTCTATCTTGTTTATGAAGAATGTCAAAGCGATGACCGCTTAAACGAGTACGCAACGCGTTTTTTACAAGAAATTAGGTAAATAATGTTTTTATCGATACATGAAAGGACTTCCGTTAATTCGAAAATTTTACCGTTTTTCTTATTTTCAAAATAATGAGAAACATGGATATAATCGCAGGCACGACACCTAGAACCTCCACATGGAACAGAACCAAAACCGTTAGGTAGAGGAGGGGGGTTGCTTTTCTTCTCAATGGCCAAAAGAGTGTCGTTTTTAATTTTGCGCAAATAACGTTTCGAGTACCCCCGTTCCCTCAGTTTTTCAAATACAAGTTCGCAAGCCAAATCAAAGTCGGTTTTTCTAGTGCAAATTCTGTTGAATCTCAGAATTTGCGATTTTATTATCTAGAAAAGGTATGCTTGGGATTTGAGATTTGGGCATCTGACGCCACTCCTCGTGCAAGGCTGCTTCCAGTTGGTGCAAGTTCTGTGGAGGAGGGTCGCGAGATTTAATCCTGTGCCCCAAAATGTCCCGAACATGTTCCAGAGGATTAAGATCTGGACTCATCGCTGGCCAAGGGATGTTCTGGACAGCATTGTTGTGGATGAATTGGGTGACAGCTCTCGAGCGATGAGGCCTAGCGTTGTCATCCATAAATACGGGTCTGCTGGCTAATGTGTGATCATCAAAATGCGGAACAACAGATAGATCGAGAACTTCCTGGAGGTAGCGAGCCCCTGTCAAAGTTACCAAACCCAGCTTGCAATCAAATGAGAAGCAGCCCCATACCATAACCGAACCACCACCATAGGCTACCGTTGGCAGGATGTTCCTTGGTACATAAGCTGTGCCTCGACGCCTCCAAACCTTCACTCGGCCATCCACTACATGCAGGAGAAATCTGCTGTCATCAGATCAGTGCACTCTCCTCTGGCAATCTCCTTGAAAGAATGCCCGGCTCTGCGCAGGCCAATAATCTACCACTTAACAGCTTCTGACATTCGTCTACCAGGCATTTTGTGTGTGAATGGATTGGGCTTTTTAACAACGATTTTTATACACGTTTTTTACCACAGGGAGAATTCATGCCTCATGCTTTTCTCGTGCACTTTTTTGCATTTGCGAGATTGTTTTCCAAAGGAAACCACAATGAATCAAAACCCAAATCCCCATGGGAGAATGCCCTACAAGACCCCTTTCGGGTGCTCTCCATTTTATGATGTACCAGTGGTTTTAATATGGGGGTGCAACACTTTTTTTGTTGAGTATATAATAACTCAAAATTTTCAAAAACCAAAACTATTTTAACACGTTTATGTAAGTTTACCTTATGCTTTCTGGGAGGTGTGAGTAAAATACTGTATGGATTTGAGCGAAATAAACGACAGATTGTAGAGAATATATGTACACATGTACACGTATTACTGCAGAAGTAATAGCAGACATTCTCAGCCCAAAATCTATAGATTGAAAAGAAACTGCACGACAATAAACTCACTACCTACCAACCAAATATACTCAGTCCATATGAAAACGCACCACTCACGAAATCTTAAGTAACTCCACGGGTTGATATATGAAGTTTATACTTATGATGCTTTTGAGATAATGAATGATTTAAGAAGACATGTAAACATCATTAAATTTTATTCACGATAATGTTAATGCGCGAGCGAGACTTAACTGGTTTAGGGTTCAAACAGGAAAGGGGTGTGACCGCCATTTGCATTGACACATGCGGTGCATCGTCGTCGCATGGAGTTGATCAGTGTCTGGATAGTGTTCTGAGGGATAGCATTCCACTCCTGAACAAGGGCAACCTCAAGTTCCCGGATGTTGTCCATCTGGCGTCGAAGTAAAAGACGTCGTCGAATTTCATTCCATACGTGCTCGATAGAGGAGAGGTCGGGTATCAGAGCTGGCCACTGAAGCACGGTTTGTTCTACTGGTTTCGATGACTATCCGTCAATATGGGACGAAATAAGGACGTCGTGCACACAGGCCTACAGCTCGCGAAGGTTCCTTGCGGTGTTAGGGTGAATGAATCCAAGTCGTCTTTAGACTTGAAAGCCGTTCTATTCACTGGTAGTGTTCAGTTTCGGACATGATCAAGTACGATCTGGCGGTCCTGACGTGCCCTTGTCACACGTTGTTGACCCGGTCGAGGAATTTTCCCGAGTGCTCCCCGTTTGCAGAAACCTTTGATGGAGTCTTGCGATCGTTGTGTGTGCGCAGTGAAGTCGTCTGGCAATTTCCCTGGTGCTGGTGTCATTTTGAGGCATGCCAATGCCACGTTCCCGTTCAGGGGCTGTAAGTCACGGCATCGTGTCGGCGTTTCACAAGTTTCAAACGCCAAAACTTTTTTGATTTTTGGGATGTGTGATAAAAATACTGTATAAATTTTAGCGAAATAAAACTTTACGTACACGTTTTCCGGAGGTTTCAACTTAAGATATCGAGTCTTTATGTGGCGAAAAACAATCATTAGTTTTACCTGCTCAATTAACAATTATTAGGCTTATTCTTCGCTTTTAATTATCATTATTAAGACAGATTCAGTTGATCAAGTATCTACACAGAAATGACTACTTAAATAAATCTTACATGTCAGAATAAAGCCCAAAGGCCAACGAGCCAACCATTAAACCAGCCATTAGAACCATATTGGCATGGGACCTATAAACTGCTTCGTCACACACCACATTGGTCTACAAATATAATTAAAAACAAAACGATACACCAAAGAAACATCCCTAATTTCGAAAGTGTTTACAATCATTATGCATATTTAGTCATATCCATTAAACCAGTCTAAAATTAAACCAAACTTTCGTTCCGTGTTAGCTTATATTTTACTCAGCCACTCCAGATAGATCGTTTATATACTATATATCGTCTAATTCATTATGTAACTTATAGCACCTGTGATGACGTACTGAAGACAAATAGTCTTCGAGAAGCTGATGTCCACTTTAGATGATGATCTTACTGATGATGATGAAGATGAAATAAAACCTAGCTTATAATTTTAGGCTACTGAATATGATAATGTAACATATTTACTTGCGTAATGAAGGTGTCAAAAAAGGTTGAAGTGTCGTACACCCATTCATTACAAGATGTTAAGGAATAATTTTTATTCGGTACTGGATAATTCTCAATGGCACTGAGGTTGATATCATATCTTTGACATCCAGACCATTTTTCTTCAATCCGTGGTATGGACAGGTTAACATAATATCCCGTGGCATCATCGTCGGGGTTGAAATTGGTATCATTAAACTCTTTAGGAAGTCTACACCTACCAATAAAAAGTTTCAGATATTTTATACAGTATTAAGTCGAGAGAGGTTAATGAGTGTATTTGGGCCGTTTACTAATTCTGTTTTACCATTCATTTTTCCGTCTGACAGAGTACTTTCTAACAAAAAAACAACATGTCATGGCGTTGCAATGAACACCTTGGGTATTTGCAAATCATTAAATAGAATAATAGGTTACCTGTGGCTGGGTATAGCTAAAATGAATATCGACGACATTATTAAAAGGGCATTGACAAACGAAGATATACACAGCATGAGAAACAAACGTTTCTGAAAGGTACCAAATCCTCCCAAATTCTCCACAACATTTTCAAACTTCATTCCGTATTGTTGATCTCTTTTCTTCAATCCTACAATATATTATGTAATAAGCCTATTAGTTCCTTATAGTTGTATATCATTACACGGCAATTGATTTATGTCATTGACAAGCATTTCTTTTTTGGAGTACCAACGCGCTGCTCTTTTCGAAATGACTATTTTTTTAACATTGACTTTTTAAAAAACCTTTTTTCAACTTTTACAATTTCATTTTGTTCAATTTGAAAAATTATACGTAGATAAACATTTCGATTGGAAACAAATTTCTTCTTTCAAAGTTTTAATACCACTTCCGGTTTTAACATTATTGGTAAACCTTAAAACTTGATTTCTGAAGATAGGTCTATTTAAATTTATTTTTTCTTTTGCAAGTTGTCTCAATATTTATCATTTAAGAAAATTTTGTCCCTGAAGTACCGCGCTTCACGCCATTCATATATCTCCAAATTTTGTGTGATTGTTGTGTCTATAGATTGGGTGTAAAATTTTCGAATTTTTTGCATATTTCTAAATTTCTCGTTTTTTGTTTCGGCAAATGCCAGAATTGTCATGACTCATATCTCGTGACCTTGAGGAATCATCTAAAACGATTGTTCGTCATTAACCCAGAACTATAATGTTAATGTATACGAACTATGCGAATGTTCGATTCCTTTTTAATGAATCTACCCTTGATAGCGACAAGACTCCTTTCGGGTGATTACTGAGTATCACCAAATTCATTCGGTAATCGGCCTTTGTGGTTCGGAGTTTTATGAGTTTTATCAAAGTTATATTGCTTAATGTACGTTCAGCTCCCGCAGTACTGTAAATTTGTTATCTATGTAATTCGCAATTGATTTTTTTTTTAAATTGTGGGAGCCGATTTTTGAATTCCCGGTTAAAGTTTAAAGGTCAGCCAGCTTTCAATTGATACTTTGTCAGTGGATCTATAGGGTTATCTTTCGGACTGTGAATGTCCTGTTCAGGCTCATACTAGCGATATCTATAAAATTTGTGATCTTTACACTTTTTCTCGATTCTTACACCTGGGTGTATGTTTATCTTATTACCTATTTGATGTAAAAGCTTGTTATTTGGCACACTTTTAAAATTTTAAAATCAATAAAAAAGAAAGAAAAATGAGATGGGGGTGACACATCCAAGGTTTAATTATATATTATGCAGACGCATAACCCGATTTGAATAATTTCATTTTTTTACACAATTACCTCATTTGATAAGCCAGTTTGTCTGAGAAAAAAAGGCGGTTCTTTCAGCCGTACAGTTCAAGAAAGGATCAGGTTTTATAATTCCAATATTTTCAACTTTGACCTTGACCTTTGTCGACTTTGACCTTTTTGGAATCAAAGGCTATTTATTTATGTTTTCATATTAATTTTGATGTCTCACGGCAGATTCCGCTCTTATAGCAGTGTGCATTCTGAACATTTGCTGACTTTGACTCTCGTGACTTTGACATTTATTGACCGTCCCCTTTAGAAAGGCAAAGACACAACAAGTCGTGACTTTAGGCTGTTCTGGCATCTGATCTAATTAACCTAGAAAGTTTTTTCCAGAGTCTCTTGCAATTTGCTGCATTAGTAACATACAATTTCAAACATACCTCCATTTATAGCTGTGAATTCACAAGTATAAAACCGTTGGAATAATTTTCTTATCTTAATTAAAACTATGCTAATGTTTTTAAAGCATTATATTTTATACACCCTATACAAATGTTAGCAGAGGATACGAACTGATAACTAATATATAGTATTTTTCTCTTCTTCATTTTTCACAAATCTGGTTTAAGCATATTATTTCATATATTTAGAAAAAAAATAATTTTCAATTTAGCTTTATCTTGAATTGACTTTTAATCAGGATATAGGTTAAGTATGAGCGTTTCAGATGATTATAGTCGTGGTGCTATTGTAATGTCCAAGATCACCAAAATACATTGATACATTTCGTGGACAAATTAATTTTGCACAAAGTTCAGTTCTGGGAACAGGGCATCAAGTAACCAAAATCTATTCACTGATTAAGTTAGTGAGAAACTAGCATTGAACACGTTTAGCTTCTAGACTAAGTCATCTAGAAAGCGTGTTTTGAAACAAATTGAATACAAATTTAGGGTTTTTGTACGTTTTTTCCCCAAAAATGAACTATCTCGACCCCACCTCCTTGTTAAGTCAGTCTGCCCTCTTTTACTTCCTATTGGAGGCTATCGCCCGCTATATCTAGATTCGATACTTACCTTCAATGTAATGTTTCGCAGTCCAACTTGAAAAGCTACATGTAGTTGTAATTGAAATATTTGACAATGTTCAAATCCTACCAAACAGTACACATCCTAGTCGCCCTAGTCACTGTATTCACTGAAGCAAGACCCTTAAATTGTGACCAAAAATTGAAGTCACTCAAGAGAAATATAATACAACATAGTTAATCCTATACTGTTCAAGTTCTTGAAGATGTATCAGGTATCATAAGAAACATTTTCTTTTTTCAATGTTATCCCTTTTGTTACGGTTCGGTTACCATGTTTTACAATAGTGATATAGGTTTACCTTTATCACAATAGTCTGACACATTTGCCGCTGTACTCGCACCTTCACTTCATTAGCCCAGAAGGTGCAAGAAAGCACATACACTGTACAAGACAAAGTTTGTACCTATAATAACAAAAAGACTACTAGAACTGTGAACAATACTGAGAGTGGCAAACAACCCCTATGGGGCCACTTGATACAAGGTCACATGATATAGCCTTTTTTAAACACTCAAAACAAACTTTTTAACAACCATTATAAGCATATGTATGAACAGCTTAGGTCAAGTACATTATTTGACTTGAAAATTATTAAGGTAATTGAAGGTCAAGGTCCCTTGATATAGCCTTTTGAATTTTTTTAAAAACTAAAACGGGTACAAAAAAATTGTTGTTGACCATTATAGGCCCATGTGTGGATAGCAAAGGTGAAGAACATTCTACTTGTAAAAATTCAGGGTCATTGAAGGTCAACGTCATTTGATATAATTGTTGTCGATCATAAAAGGCATATGTGTGGATAGCTTAGGTCAAGAACACCCTACTTGAAAAAATTCAGGGTCATTGATGGTCAAGGTCATTGTATTTGGCCTTTTGAATTTTCAAAAAAATTCAATCGGGCATTAAAAAAATTTAAATTCGAAAATCAAAATTCTGTTTTTGATAAAGTAACAAGGTTTCGAAAAACACCAAAATCGGACAAATCGGATAAAAATTAGGGATTAAAATTTTGCTGAATGTTACCGTTCTGTGATGACACATAAAGTATCACTTCCGGTTTGGATTTTTTATTCTAAAAGGGTTCTAATTATGCCTGATAGTATATATGTATAGCTTTTGTACTGATTTCTTACATACACCGGAAGCTGGGTGACCCAAAAAACCGGAAGTTCTCACGCAAGAACCGGAAGTGGTAAAAAAAATTTATGATGCGGTTTTATTTCTATAGGCGACTTCTCTATATTCTGTAATTTTCAAAGCGATCGGATAATTAGCAACAAAGTTATGCAATTATTCAATTATTATTATGTAATTACTAACTACTGATGCGTTAAAA
This sequence comes from Nipponacmea schrenckii, assembly GCA_030562195.1. NCBI lineage: Eukaryota > Metazoa > Mollusca > Gastropoda > Lottiidae > Nipponacmea > Nipponacmea schrenckii. Next base: position 11,986,968 of record JAUJPP010000001.1, read on the forward strand.
TTTTAGTTTTATATATTCATTTTCTATTCCAGTACGTATCTTATCGTATTTTTCAAACCAAATGTCTATACCATTTTCGAGTTGGGCTAGGGAGCTTCCCGAAAAAAAAAAAACTAGAACTGTGAACAGTACTGAGAGTGGCAAACAACCCCTTTGGGGCCACTTGATACAAGATTCAAAAAAATTCAATCGGGCATTAAAAAAATTTAAATTTGAAAATCAAAATTCTGTTCCCAACAAGTTTTAGATAAAGTGACAGGGTTTTGAAAAACACCAAAATCGGACAAATCGGATAAAAACTAGCGGACTTATTAAAATTTTGCTGAATGTTACCGTTCTGTGATGACACATAAAGTATCACTTCTGGTTTGGATTTTTTTATTCTAAAAGGGTTCTAATTATGCCTGATAGTATATATGAATAGCTTTTGTACTGATTTCTTACATACACTGGAAGCTGGGTGACCCAACGCGGTTCTAAAAAACCGGAAGTTCTCACGCAAGAACCGGAAGTAGTAGAAATTTTTTTATGATGCGGTTTTATTTCTATAGGCGACTTCTCTATATTCTGTAATTTTCAAAGCGATCGGATAATTAGCAACAAAGTTATGCAATATGCATATTATTATTATGCAATTACTAACTACTGATGCGTAAAAATTTTAGTTTTATATATTCATTTTCTATTCCAGTACGTAACTTATCGTATTTTCAAACCAAATTTCTATACCATTTTCGAGTTGGGATATGGAGCTTCCCGAAAAAAAAAATCTAATGAAAACAAAGAGTGGCAAATGTCTAATTTGCCACTCAAATAATTACACTGCAGTTCTGTTTTGGAAATATGTCAAATATTATCTGATTTAGTATCGATCAGTTCTGTCTCTTTCATTGTATTTAATCTCAGGTCATGACAAAAAGGGTGGATTTTTATAGCCTCTGTTTATTTTCATTGTATTAAAATAAAATGTCAGGTCATAACAAAATGGGTGGCTTTTTTCCTAGCTAACCAGATTTTCTACAGTTTACGACGGAAACAGTGACTTTTATGAGGAAATTTATCAAATTCGCATTTCGACAGAGAAATGGACATCGCAACTAACAATAAGTGGACACGACGTGGAATCAATTATTCCACTATAATAGTTTCAAGAGAAATCCCCACCCCTCTTATGTCGATAAGCAGAAAATGATAGTTGCATTTTCGAGAACTTTATTGCCTTTTTTTTCATAGCAGGAACTATAGCCTACTTCTACACACCCCACTCCCCAAAATGTAATAAGCGTTTATGTGCAATAACAGAAAGGTGGATGTTGATAAAAGAAAGTGGTATACTTCCTTTTTGACTAGCTTTTCTTTATATATTGATTTTTGGTCCAAAAACATAGTTTTTGTACCTCTTTAGAGTAGGACGTAAATTATTTCATTTCATTTCATTTGTACCTCTTTCGTGTGACACATTGGACAATTTTTAACCAAAACAAGTTATAGAAGGCTAAATTTTGCGATTTAACATAGATGGCAAATGAATAACTGGTCTATGTCGATAAGTGATATTATGCCCTATTTAGCACCATATTATGAGAAACTTCAACTTTAATTCTTTGTGCAGTTGATGTACATCACTTTATTTTATAAATATAGCAATATATTGGTAAATACGTCTAGAGCGCTGACCAGAGCCACATGTACTGAATCGCCTGACAAAAGCGCAAACTTTTAAACTATACACTCTTTCCCAAAATTTGAATCTAAAGGGAGCTATACACACAAGATATTTCGCACATGTATTATTGTCTCATAAACAATCCAATCTAACTCGATTAAAATAGAAACCTGAAAGCATTAAGAATGGAGTGAAAATTAACCCTAGGGTGCCGAGGAAAAAATTTCTATTATACTTCTATATTTGTTTGCTTAAAAAGTGATACAGGAGCTGGTAGAACTATCACACGATTTGTTACCAATAGATACATATAAAAGAAAAGTAATGGTAAGATTTCTTAATCAATCAATACGCAGAATATTTGAGCCGTTATTGACGGTATAGAACGAAAATCGGAGATAATTTAACACTAAATGCGAGGCACTTGATATGATTGAATAACTTTCCTACATATGTATGTATAGATTTACTTTTGTGTCAATATGTTTATTTATTGAACCACCAACGGAAGAAAATAAAACGCCTGCAGTTATCATTCGTTTCACATGTGTGTACACATTAAAACCAGAACAATGTCACTCGCCCACAAGAGAACGAACTGGCCCACGTGTAATCTAGATGGTGATATTCGTGAAAGTATCAATATGAAATTCCTTCTATGGGTAAAACCAGCATCTACCAATATCAGTTATCCTACATCATTTTCAGAACGCAGCAAGCACGACATGACTGGCAAATGAACACACCATTGGATGTCAACATTCACTCAAATTTGAGCACAAATTGAGTGGTGACACATCGTATATTAGTTTTCGCTCTAGATGTAAGGAGAGTATCTCAAATTGCGTAATCAAATTTGTTCGGAAATATATTTGTTAAAGATTGTTTTCCTTTCGCGATATTGGATAGGCATACTCAAACTATTGCCCTTCTTTTCAAACTGTGAAAGATGTCGATTTTCTATAAATATTTTCACTTTTAAAGATGCCTTACATGCTGTGATGTATGCATTCACACATAGAGCGAATGGGAATAGACAAACTGTAAAAACTTCCATATTTTGTATTGACTATTTTTATTTCAGTGATATTTTCCTTACAATTGTTGATTAAAACAAAGCTTGAAGAGAACAAAAGAATTTGAAAATACAAATGAAAGTACCTTTTCAATTCTTTATAGATGTTTAAAACTATAATCTTAAAAATAATACAAAAATCAGGTGGTTAATGAAGCGAAAGTTTAATCTTTTTAGCAATTTGATCGACAAACCTCTTTTGTGTTCAACATATACACAGCGTTACATTTTTAAGAGATGTGTGCAAATTGTTTATGCTCTAGGCATTTTAAACAAAGTGTAAAAACCACATGCAAAATGGAATCACTAAGTTTTACGTCCTATGAGGGAAATGTTGCCAGGACAGCGGTATTATCCTACACTCTTTCCAATATCCATCTGTCGAGGGATGTTTGACGTAGCACACAGTTATTTCCTCATCCGACCGACTAGACGCTTTTTCCTTGTCAGGCCCTTCTGACTTGCATATTGATAGGAGGAAATCGGATTGAAAATTCCAAAACTTCTACTCGACCTTTACTCGGACTTTCAGGTTAACTAGAAAGTTGCTATCTTATTAGGTCTGCAATTACATTATCCAAGTAGTCAATTACTATGCAGTCCTAGGCAAGGAAAAGGGAAAATGTCCTTTATGGTAAAGAAAAGGCATTTTAAGAATATAAAACATAAAAGAAAACAAGGTAATACATTATGGTATAGCACACTTCTTTGATAACGATTCAACCAAATTTACTCGCGTTGTAATCAGATGAAATGAAGAAGAGGAGGTAAACATGCATACTTATCTAACCAAAAGTCCATATTAAACACAAATATGAGCCCTAGTCGAGTTATTTTAAGATCTATTATCCCTTTTATTAAATCATATAAAAGTTACATAAATGTGACTGGGTACAATGTGGCATTTGGTCAGCAATCTGTTGTTGACATGTTACTGTCATAATGAAACTTTAATTGTGTCGCCAACTTTGACCTTGTTAGTGTATCTGTCATAAGTAAAAGTCACTATTATGCTATGTACAATGATAAAATAATTGAAAAGGAAACAACTTCTGGCCATATCCACCCTCTCCTGTGGAAGCACCACTGCTACAACATTCATTTACATGAAATTGAAGCTGATGGAAGCTTAAATTGACTTAATAGAATGCCATCGGTTATCTAAGCAAATAACTCGATAATATACAAGATCTCAAGATAGAAATGAAAATAAATCTAATCCGCTTAGTTTGTTAATTGTCTTCTTTTATTTCGAACGTTTCATTGTATTTTCCACCTTGAGATCCAGATCCTTCAGTGAAACAATATTTATTTCTTCGGTTTTTCCTAGAAGCAAAATTTAAATATGAACATACATGAATCTAGTTTATTTTGTTAAAGGGACGATATTTTTATTATGAAATATATATATGTATAGTAATTATAATAATCAATATTTATCTTAGTTAAAATCTTGAGAATACATAGGTAGCATATACCTCTACTAGACGTTTATTTTGCATCCGCAAACATAAGAAACTTGCAATTTTTACGTAAACCTACTACATATTCTTGGTTTTAAATGAATATTTTTTTCTTGATGCACTTAGAAAATAAAGATTTTTCTTCTGCTCAATATTTTGCCATTTTTGTAATGAAAATCACTTCGACGATATGGAACAATACGAGAGAAGACATTTCTTGAAAGGAACTATCCAACAAATATATCTAATTCTCTTACCTTCCAAATAATTTGGCATCTTCAATGGTTTCCGGAAGATTTTGGTTGAGGGTCTCTGGTAGAAATAAAGATAGCAACCCTGCTGATAATGCTGTACATCCAAATACTATCAATGGAAGAGCTTTACCAATATCGCCCTTAAAATATGAGCCCTACAAAGATGAATTGCCAATACAAGCAAAGATACTATTTCTAATTTTACAAAAATCAATAGTAATATATCCCACAAATTTTGAAATAATACTATTTTAAAAAATACATTAGATTAAAAACGAAATAGTTAAATTTTATTTTAAACTATTCTAGAAACAACAAAAGGAAGTCATTTTTACTTTCAAACAAGGCATGTTCTGGACACACATGGATTTTAAGGCTCAAATTTCGACTGTAACCACAAATACATATTAGCTTTGGTTTAACATTGTGGTATGATTGGTGACCTTTCCCTTTAAGTTATCCTAGGCCTGATCAAATTGTCCGAATTTCAATATTTCAGTTCAGAGAAAGGGTAACAAAACAAAATCTATTAAAAACCTATGTAAATTGCGAAAAAAACAAAATGTCCTTTTAAGACATCAAGAATATAATTGTTTTATTTACCAAATCTGCAATATATGGAGATATAATACCTCCAACACGGGCTGCCATGGAACTAGCTCCCATACCAGAGTTTCTCACTATGGTTGGATAGAGTTCAGCTGAGAATATAAAAACAGATCCAAACGCTGCAGAGACTCCAAATTTTCCTACCATTGAAAGTGCAATTGTTATCCATTCGTGAGCTGAAATAGAAGATTATTTGGTGCTTCATGAATATTATAGGTATATTATAGGCAAAGGATTAATAAAAGGTGTTTTGTCGCCATTTTACCATTTCGTTGATGGCCGATGTAAGGCAAGGTAACATACGCCCACTTCAGCAAACAGAATATTCCATGTTTTTTTTCATTTAATCAAGGGCAATAACTCATAAACCGACATCTGGAATCGCACCATTTTTTAACTTGTCCGAGATGTTATTAAGATGAATACACATACCAAGTTTCATTCAAATCGGATAAAAACTACAGCTTATATTGCGTACACAAGTAAATTTTAACATTTTCTCATTAAATCAAGGGCAATAACTCATAAACAGACATCTGGCGAGATATTATCAAGATAAATACACATACCAAGTTTAATTCAAATCGGATGAAAACTATAGCTTCTATTGCACACACAAGTACATTTTAACGTTTTTTTCATTTCATCAAGGGCCATAACCCATAAACCGACATCTGGAATCGCACCATTTTGAACTTGTCCGAGATGTTATTAAGATGAAAACACATACCAAGTTTGATTCAAATTGGATAAAAACTACATCTTCTATTGTATACACAAGAAAATGTTAACATTTTCTCATTAAATCAAGGGCAATAACTCATAAACAGACATCTGGCGAGATATTATCAAGATGAATACACATACCAAGTTTAATTCATATCGGATGAAAACTATAGCTTCTATTGCATACACAAGTACATTTTAACGTTTTTTTTTCATTTCATCAAGGGCCATAACTCATAAACCGACATCTGGAATCTTGCCATTTTCGAACTTGTCTGAGATATTATCAAGATGAATACACATACCAAGTTTCATTTATATCGGATGCAAACTATAGCAATATACGTCCACATTTTCATGTGGGCGTATAAAAAGGACAAAAACCTTTGATTTAACAGCAGTCGTGACTTTATTGGAGTTGTGTATACATTTTAGTGTATACAAGGATAATGTATTAATATTTTGATCCATCGGAGGTGCTGAAAAAGAGCCCCACAAATTTGGGCCATGGTTTTCTGACCCCACTCTAGTCTTTGACAATAGCTATCGTAGGCTAGAATAAAATGTCTATAGATTTAAATACTTACACTTATCTCCATATAAGACAGTAAATATGGTGCAAAGACAGGCCACGCCGCCTAATATCATACTTGAACAATGAAATGCTTTACGTCCTATTCTATCTAAGAGAATTATATTGCTAGTGTAGCCAAGGAACTCCACAAGGCTTGAAACTGTAAAGTTCAGATAGACATTACCACCAAGGTTACCAACATTCAGGCCTAACCCGTAATATATCATACTGACAACGGCCCTGTAACAAAACGTTTATTTTTAATATGAAATCTAACTAGAATTGCTTACAATTATGAACGTATTTCGACAGCCTTTAAATATTATGTAAGCTAAATTTGCAATGACCTACATCTAGACAATATATTGAATATCATTTGACCTAGTTTTCAAAGTCATAAAATAATAAGGTCACACCTTCCGTAACGGTTAAAGATGGCAAAAATATGAAAATTATCATTTTTTGCTGTATTTAAGTACACTTATCTGTATGATTTTTTTAAGTAAGCCAAATTAAAAAGTACCTACTCGTAGACAATATATTGAATATTTTTTTACCTAATTTTCAAGGTCATAGATTAAGTGGGTCACACCTTCCGTAGCCGTAAAAGTGACCTAATTTTAAAAAAAATCGAAATTTGAATATTCCGAAAAAAATACGAAATTTAAAAATCGGTCTCCAAGAAAAGGTAGATGATGATCCAATGTATCTATGTGCTAAATTTCTTAAAAATCGGTCTATCAATAGTGTCTGAATTTCTGTTTTAAGGATTGTAACGAAAATTCAAAATGGCGACCGATATGGCAGCTTGACCTAATTATTTAGATCAAATCGATTACTATTGACAAGTTATTTATAAAACAGTTTTCACTTTTCACCTAGCTGTTATAGACCGGAATTTACGTAATTACGTTATTTGAGGCTAAACTGGAAGTTACATTTTTTTTTTATAAAATTTTTCAAAAATTATAATCATATCGCCTTTCAACTTGTAAAGTTTCAAAATTTAACCATTTATATTACACGACAAATCACGGTCTGAAATTTTTGCCGATGACCCTTGAATATTGAATTGCAAATCGTGGGAAAAAGAATTAACCGAATTGCATAAAACCTATAATTGTTAGTTGACAAATACATTGAAGTTTTCAAATCTGAAAATCCGGTCGAAATCTAACTAAAAATAAACTTGCTAAAGCAAAAAAAACTCAACTTCCGGTCAGAGATAGAACTTCCGGTTTTGTTTTATTCGATAATAGAAATTATTCTTAGATCAACTGTAGATTTCTGTACCTTTTACCAGTTTGTCTGCAAAGTCATCCAAGAATCGCAACAAAAAAAAAAATAATAATCCGAACGATTTCAATACGTTTTCGACTAAATCGTAGAAATACGTAATAAGGAGTCATATTAGCCGTAATTATATTTCTAAGCATGAACATAGGTCTACAGACACATCGACAAATGGGACATTTTCAATTTTCTTTGTGGACATTTTTGATGTGTCGCCGGCTATGAGTAAGTCCAAATATAATATAAATCTACCGATTTTTCATCCAATCTCCCGATTTTTTAAGACAGATCTCCCGTTAACAGTAATTCGCGTTAATTAATGATTAGCGTGGTCGTTTATTAGGTGATAATTGGCCAATTTACTTCAATTTCGGTGGTCGCTGGTCGCGTTGAAGGAGTGGTCGTTCAATAAGCATAAATTTTATTGAAATATAGCCGGGGGGAATTTGAGGCGGTCGCTTACAACGAGCGGTCCAGAATGGGCGTGGTCGCATGAAGGACTTTTACTGTGTATACAACATCTGATATGATTACACTATAACACGTCTCCGGCATAGACACATGGTTAATAAAACACATGGTAATCGTCGAAGGTCTGGGAATGATTCAGGTTCCAATTCACAAAGAATCGACACAATCACATTTTACGATGACACTTGGTAGTAAGTTTACGATTATCAATGTTTATACATTTATTAAGATGGCGATTTATCTTAACACGAGGGGATATTTATTTTCTGAAACGGGAAGCAAAGACAAAAATTTATTTCTGTCCAAAATTTAATTGTTATTTTATAAGAACAAACGTTAATAGGATTCTAGCATTTTTCTATTTGAATTAGGGCCATTGACCCAACAGATATTGATTCAGAACGGCTTCAGCTGAGTTGAATCTAGAATATATTTACCAGTTATAGAAAATTATCAATGTTCTAATCAATAGAACTGGTGAAGTGAACATTCCCCAAACTGAAGACTTTGGTCCACTATCTAACGTAGTGTTATCAAATAGTTTAGCTGGTAGTTCCACCTTATTTACTCGAGCAGCTTCCCTCAGAATCTGCTCTGCTCTCTCTGTCTTTCCACGTGATAGTAACCACCTTGGCGACTCTGGTACAAACCTTTTAATAAAAACGGACCATTAAGAAATACTATATGTATGACTTGCAATATGACCCGTTTACTTCGTCCCCCACCCACCAAAGGAATTTTATGAGGTCAGCTTACGATACAGAGGATTCTGTCTTTCAATTTATTGGTCAAGTCTTTTGACTGGGCAGGACTAATCGAGCATATTTTATTTGGTCGACGGTAATATGAGTGGATTGTTTCTGCATGGTTTACGCAACTGACACACGCATTTTTAGTGCACCCTTCCCCCACTCACAGCTTACGTTCAAAAAGGCTTTCATCATTAGAAAGCCAAATCGCGTTCCAAATCGCTAGTGTATATGTTGTACATGTTGGTTTACACAAAGCTTACCATATTATAACAAGAAGAAAAGCCGTTGGTATTGCACATGCCAATTGTAGATAAAACCAATCTCGTATAAGATAGGCAAGGAGAGCCAAAATAAAGAGTCCGAGACACCAGTATAGCTCTATAATTATACCAGTAAATGTTCTTTTAGAGGGTCCTACAAATTCCATGCCTAAAATTACAAATATATTGTACGAATATCTTGATATAGATTGATTATGGTGAGCATAGTTAGATACTAATACTAATATTAATGTAGTACGAATGGAGTCAATTAAAAATTATTAATGGTGTACACTACCCAATCAGGAACGAAATTATAGAGAGAGAGAGGGGGGAGGGGGCGGGGGACTCAATATAAGCTACTACAAGTCGTGACAGTTTTGTGCACAGCTGTAAGTACGAAGACACCTTGGTCAAATACAGGATATATTGACATAAAGAAATCTGCGTCAGACGATCGCTTCTTGCACTGTTAGAAATTGTTGAGAAGATATTGACATTACTGTATATAAAATACATGTACTTACTTATTACAAAAGCTGCCATGAACGTGTTGCCCAGGCCAATCATAAATCGAAATACGGCAAAAGCTATAAAATTAGGTGCAAAAGCTGAACCAAACGCACCAATGATGTTGATAAACAGTGACAGTACTAGACCAATCTTTCGACCAAATCTTAAGATAGAATAAACCCAAGCTATGAAAGCGTGCTCCCTAAATAAATTTTTGTCCTTTCCGTTAGACAAGCGTTATTGGCAATAGACAGAAACCCTGTGTGCTCAACAAAGAGGTCGAAAATTTCCTTGTGAAATTCCCTCCATGCGCCTGTATTGGAAACGGAGCAGAAAATCTCATCATAATGCTATTCGTATTCAATTTCATGTGGCATGTTTTATTGGAAAATTGCTTAAACTTGAAGTCCGCTTTACTTCGTTAACGAACTTTAAACGGAATCTTACACATCTGATATGATACCACAGCCAATTGATCCAATTAACCGACCAGCAAATACTGCCATATTACCATGTGATCTGTAACTCTCGTATTCACATACCAAATCATGCTGAAAAAAAAATATATCGCTTAATAGTTGAAAATTACAGTGAAATGGTTAGACTTTGTGTATAAAAGGATAAATTAAACAGCCTGGAAGTTGAAACCTTCAGAATTAATATTTTATGAAGGAGAGGAATTTCTCTACTCTTCTATATTGCTTATAATGTTTATAATACCATCCAAAGCCTGGCGAATGTAAAAGGTTTACGTAAATATTTTAAATAGTTTTTGTGTGCTAAAATTCACAAGCAAAAGGTTGGCTCAAAAAGTCTCATTGAAATTTACGTAATCAATTTGTCACCTATTAAGCTGTCCTGTTTTTTCCAGACTTTTTCACACGATCAATTTTATCTTGAAGGTAATTGCAGCAACAATATTGCCAGCTGACACATGGATAAGTGCCGTTTTTATTAGTGGTGGGGGGGGGGGGTTACGCCCACAAAAACAAAAGCTTACTTCCGTAATGAACGTATTTCGAAAGGTGGACGTATCATAAATCCATTCATCGCACCCAGTTTTACTTGTATTTGGATAGACTGTGGCATATGGCTTTAAACTGGTTAAATTCACATTATATCTTTCACATTGTGACCATTTACCATTATCTTTAGGTATTGTATGATTGACATAAAAGACAGTTTTATCTTCCAATGGTATAAACGCTGTATCATTGTATTCTTTTGGTAAACGGCATCTGTAATACACAGGTTAATTTTTAAATACATTGGTTTTAATATAAATTTATTACAAATAATAATAGTTTGTTTGAAACAAATCATTAAATTACATAGACATACATATAAGCATACAGATAAAATAATGATTTCCGGCTATATATTTACAAATTTACATAGACATACATATAAGCATACAGATAAAATAATGATTTCCGGCTATATATTTACAAACTACATTGATATCAGAGATTATCACAGTAATAAAATACTTTTAAATATAGTAGATATTTATCCTCTGAAATCCGAGTATAACGTATGATCAGAATGCTGATAAGCACGATCAGATAATGCTGCAGATACCAATTGATTGGAATAATTAGGATTGTAAACTGGTACATTCAAATGATTCAAATTGTAATCTTGCATATTTGACAATGATAGTAGCATTCGTATTTCCCCGGGGATAAACAACAACTGGGACTTCACAGTAGATCATTATCATAAATACCATTTGGCTTGTGTCGCATTTTCGATAGTGACATCATAACATTCTACATATTCCACCACAGGAAATGTGAAAAGAAAAAAGAAAAGTTTATCACTTTCAGTCCTTGCGATATACTCATACATTCAAATCTGTTTAATGTCGGTAAATATATAGACTATCATAATTATCAGAATTATTTATTCTAGACTACCCACAAAAATTTAAAAAATAGGGTTACTACCCCCTAAAAACCTGCTCTAACATGTCATTTATGCAAATTTAATCTACATTTTCTCCCAAGACGGCTTTTATTTCTATACACCTACATTATAATATGATCGTATAATGCCGTCGTTCCTATTTTTCCGGCGGTCCGTCCCTCTACAATGGCTTGTGAACACAATAGATACTACAATTTTATTCAATTGTACTGAAATTTGGTGTGTGTTGTGAATTTTAAGTCAAATAAGAAGGAAACATTTTTGATTATTGCCCTTAATTTAATAAAAACGCATTAAAATATGTTTTCGTTCGTATTTTATTAGTTTCGTTTCGAATGTTTTTATTAGCTATTGGCTTTGTACGTAACCACTACAGTAAGGTTTAACACTGCCCTTCAATACGAACTGTCTGAACGACCTTTGACCTAACTGAGTTTTAACCAATCACGTGGCTTCCTGCGACACGGTAATGTGACTCGAACAATTGGTGCCGATTGGCTGATATATATTATTTCTTTATTATGGATTCAATATTGACAACGAACCGAAGAAATGTGTGTTTGATATGTGGAATGGCCTTTCAAATTCAAATGTGACTAAAATCTCCTTGTTAAAGATTCTCCAGTCTAATTAAAATATAGACCTAACTTTCGTTTCGAATGTTTTATTAGCTATTGGCTTTGTAAAACCACTACAGTAAGGTCTAACACTACCCTTCAATACGAACTGTCTGAACGACCTTTGACCTAACTGAGTTTTAACCAATCACGTGGCTTCCTGCGACACGGTAATGTGACTCGAACAATTGGTGCCGATTGGCTGATATATATTATTTCTTTATTATGGATTCAATATTGACAACGAACCGAAGAAATGTATGTTTGATATGTGGATTGGCCTTTGCACCAGGGTTTTTCATTGGCTGTTCTGTATAAGTTCAAATTAAGAGGATTGGTTAAACAGGGGTCATTAGGTTAAAACTGAGTTAGGTCAAAGATCGTTCGAACGGTTCGTATTGAAGGGCAGTGTTAGACCTTACTGTAGTGGTTACGTACAAAGCCAATAGCTAATAAAAACATTCGGTCTATATTTCAATTAGTTCAAAGTGTTACTTAAAAAATGCATCTGATTGACATACACACGACAATCCTCAGTCCTGGTGGTACTTCGGCATAAAGTGGATTTTTAGCTGCTATTGTGCTAAAGTGGATTTTCTTCCTTTTCATAAAAACGTTTAGAGTATCCATGCTCTTTCAGTTTTGAGAAAATAATCGTACAGATTTCGTCGAAATCAGAAGATCTTGTGCAAATTCGGTGAACTCGTAAAAGTTAATAAATCGTGACTTAATTATACCACAAGATGTATGTTTTTGATGAAATAATATGCTTCTTATACAAAAGTTGGTGAGAGTCAGTTTATTTAAAATATACCTTATTATCTACTTTAAAGTCTCTGCTATAGAATGGTATCGAGAAAATTTATGTTTTTGCGGCTGATGTTGGCCGTTTGTTTGATGGACGGATGGTGGTTGTTGAGGATTTCAAAGAATTGTCAATTTTTCTATGAACAGTTTTTGTATTATCAGTATCAAAGTCTGTTTGTGTGCACAAAATAGACAATAGTTTATTTTAATTTTTTTTATTTTAATGAAATTTGTTCTGATCATTTTATTTGATGAGATCTTAGTCAAATCTTGGTCAATTTGATAAATGTCGTTTGTGAACGCGATGATGGTGACAGTTCAGGTCCGAATTTTAAGAAGTTGTGTATTTTTGAACAAACAATAACTAAAACAGGTAATGACACTGATGAACGACCGCCCTTGATATAATGCACATTATCATGAACTTTGTTTCCATATTAGCATTATTCAAGATAACACTGTAATCATAAATAAATGACATAGACGTCTAGTCATTTATTATTCATAACATCATGTACATTGTCTTTATCTATCAAGATAAATATTAATATAATGTCGATTTTAAAATCTAATAAACCCCATATCATGCCCTTGTAAGCAAATCATATCATACACTCTTAAGTATAATGAGTCCCATTACTGAAACCTCTCTTAGACATAGACGTATAGCGTCCCACGTGATTTAAACACCTCACTACATTGCATCCGTAATATCTCATAATTTACCCAGTGTATGAAATGACATAACCTAAACTTCTCGATAATATAACATGCAAAAATATCTCATAAATTCCTCAGTATATAACATTCCATCACTCAAACTTCTCAGTGCCTAACACCAGAACCTAGAAGCCCTAAAATTTAATTTCTAGATATACGTCGATTCATCGGCTCTCATCTTTACACACCTTACTAAATAACTCTCAGTATATAGCATTCCGCAATTTATAGAATTTTAGAGCCCCACTAATATTAAATGGAATCGATGTAATAAAGATTTGTTCAGAAGTTTGATCTTACCTGTGTTCGGGAATTGCTAAAACGAAAACTGTTGCCAGAATAATCATTCCATTTGAAATTGCTGGTGTGCATATAATATAATATAGCTTCTTTTGATAAGTTCCAAAATCACCCAGTATGCCAATTATCTCGTCAAATTTCATTGCTGCTAATTTCAGAAACCGCCAAAGTTTCGATGTAAATCTTAGTATGTGTCAAAGGTCTTTGCTCGCTTTAAATCTCTCTCTATATATTAGTTGATACTACGCCCTCTTGAAGGTCAATTTTTATACAGTTTTGAAGATAAATGTAATATGAAGACAGTTAATAAATAAAAGTAAGTTTATAGTAGAGACTGCGCATATTGTTAAATCACGCATAATTTTAGTATAATCTATATTTTTTCAAACATTTAGTTACTAGTACTTTTGGCTCTTCGTCAAGTTTTCTGCATTAACAGAAAGGTTTTTATTTTTGAAATTTTATCTAATGAGCTGACAATTGCAACACAACCCTTAGATGTATTGTTACAAACTGCTCTCAAGGATGAATTCGTATGTCAAATTAAGCATTCATTCCAGTACATGTATACTTTAAATGAGCATTCTGATTATGTTTACAAGTTTTGAAATTTGAGTGTTCACATTATTGAAAATAATATTCCAAAGAGAACACTGACCATTGACTTAATTAAAATAAGATTTTGATATCTTGCAGTTAAATTTTGGGACATCAAAAATATTCAAAGGATTTCAGTACACACTTTAAAGTCGATATATGTTTGGATTGTGTAAACCATTTTGTACAGCAATGTGTCTCCTGCTTATTCTGAAGATTTTTAACAAAAACTGCTTACTTTACATCCGTATTTCAATTACCCAATTTAAGATTTTTAAACCAAATTCAGGTTGATCAAGAAATCTTTTCACTATAATTTTGATAATAGAATTTTGCATACTTGTCTTCAATGTTTAGCCTTCATGTATCCTACTTTTCTTTAATACAAGAAATTAACTTCCCCATTATATTTTACTTTAAAACTAATTTTATGATATACAAATCGGAATTTTACTATGAATTGATTTTTTTTTACGATTAGGACCTTAATCGTTGGTGTGGTATTCTTCTTTGTTTATTTACAATGGACAAACCGGGAGAGATTTCTCAGATCAATTCCAGAAAAAACTTTTTTGTTTTATTAATACGGATCTTTTAATGTTGTTTTATCACTAAGATGTTGTGATTTTAAAATGTTTCTGATGGAAAGTAGCCACTTGAACACCAAGAGTTCAATAACTATTTCAAATGAATGCTATTCTTTATTGATCACAGGTTTTTGTTGTTGTTTTTATAGATGAAGGAATGTAATGACGGCCCTGGTTTCTGTAAGAATCGGATCATTGAGCGTGTCAACGTAATATTCTATATTTTCCACGACAAAATTCAATGTCGGATCGATTTATTTGAAACTGTTGTGAAAAATCAATCTTTCTTAATTACATATTGGTTAAATCAATTCAGATCGGAAAAAAATCATATGTAACTTCTTGTACACTATATCCTTGTTGTTATACCGGTACGTAACTTCAATTGAATGTCTGAATATCGTGGTGGTTACAATTCAGATTGTGATTCTGACTTTACATGCTTTTCAACATTTGAAATTAAATTTCTAGTTGGGATGCATGACTTCCTCTTCGTATTAATTGGATAAAGAATTAAATTGGATTCTCATTACCGAAATGGTTGTAACATTCGTTCTGTTTTTGACTTTCTGGAATGAAATCATATCTCAAAGAACATCCGGTTACACTAACACTATGGTCATCGAAGACAAATGTTTCAACTCACATTTTAAAATGATAGAAAATGTCAAAGCTAAAATGCGTTGTTCTATTTTCTGTTCTCGAGACAATCGTTGTAAACGTTTCATGCATTGTGATTCCTCGATATATGTTTGGATTGTGTAAACCATTTTGTACAGCAATGTGTCTCCTGCTTATTCTGAAGATTTTTAACAAAAACTGCTTACTTTACATCCGTATTTCAATTACCCAATTTAAGATTTTTAAACCAAATTCAGGTTGATCAAGAAATCTTTTCACTATAATTTTGATAATAGAATTTTGCATACTTGTCTTCAATGTTTAGCCTTCATGTATCCTACTTTTCTTTAATACAAGAAATTAACTTCCCCATTATATTTTACTTTAAAACTAATTTTATGATATACAAATCGGAATTTTACTATGAATTGATTTTTTTTTACGATTAGGACCTTAATCGTTGGTGTGGTATTCTTCTTTGTTTATTTACAATGGACAAACCGGGAGAGATTTCTCAGATCAATTCCAGAAAAAACTTTTTTGTTTTATTAATACGGATCTTTTAATGTTGTTTTATCACTAAGATGTTGTGATTTTAAAATGTTTCTGATGGAAAGTAGCCACTTGAACACCAAGAGTTCAATAACTATTTCAAATGAATGCTATTCTTTATTGATCACAGGTTTTTGTTGTTGTTTTTATAGATGAAGGAATGTAATGACGGCCCTGGTTTCTGTAAGAATCGGATCATTGAGCGTGTCAACGTAATATTCTATATTTTCCACGACAAAATTCAATGTCGGATCGATTTATTTGAAACTGTTGTGAAAAATCAATCTTTCTTAATTACATATTGGTTAAATCAATTCAGATCGGAAAAAAATCATATGTAACTTCTTGTACACTATATCCTTGTTGTTATACCGGTACGTAACTTCAATTGAATGTCTGAATATCGTGGTGGTTACAATTCAGATTGTGATTCTGACTTTACATGCTTTTCAACATTTGAAATTAAATTTCTAGTTGGGATGCATGACTTCCTCTTCGTATTAATTGGATAAAGAATTAAATTGGATTCTCATTACCGAAATGGTTGTAACATTCGTTCTGTTTTTGACTTTCTGGAATGAAATCATATCTCAAAGAACATCCGGTTACACTAACACTATGGTCATCGAAGACAAATGTTTCAACTCACATTTTAAAATGATAGAAAATGTCAAAGCTAAAATGCGTTGTTCTATTTTCTGTTCTCGAGACAATCGTTGTAAACGTTTCATGCATTGTGATTCCTCGGCTCCTTCAGCAAATACTTGCTTCTTTTATGAAGATGGTAATGATTGTGTTGTTGACGAAGGAACTGGAGCAGGTTGTAAATGTTTCGTACAAGTAAGCTTTTTCATTTTTTTTTTCTAAATGTCGTACATTGAGTTTGAATAAGTCATGTTTTGACCTTATATTTCTAGCCTGAACATTCACTAAAGACAAATTTTATCTCTAGCAGACATAGATGGGGGAAGAAAGGAAGAAACAACTAATGTTTACATGTTTATCACATTAGGGTCTCTACGGGTCCCTTTTTCCGACTTGATCTTGATCAAACCTCTTACCATTGTTTCGACAGAAATCACAAAGAAACCACGACCATCATTTGTTCGACGTTACTAAGCACCAAATGTGATCACAGTATGTAACAGAACTCAGAACTCATGCAAGGTTGTTCTTTTATTCACACCTAAGGCTGTTGACAGTTAATGCAACCCACGAGTATGGGGGCAATTTTGTTTTACCCAAAGCTACACTGATTTCTATCAATAACTGTATCACTATTTTTCAGATGTATTCCAATTGTGAAAGTGGACAGTGTGAGTGTCCTGTAGGAAAGTATGGAGTTCATTGTCAACAGACTATCAAAGGTGAAGGTTTTTTTTAATTTTGCAAATTTGCAATTTTAGTGACCATAATGTTATCGTCGAGATTTATGCAGTAGCTGTGGACTCATGTTTACAGATGGATGATAAATGAATTATAAAAATAAAGCTGTTTTAAGAAAGTTACATTTTGCCCGGTATACAATGTAATGTGATATAAATAAACATGGGCGTTTGTTAGTTTAAGGCGGGATTGTCCATTTTCTAGGTCAATGTATCAATATAATGGATATTAGCATGACCACCCATGTATATGTTAAGTATAACAAGTTGCTACGATTCTTACGGTGTTCCCAGTCTTTGGACATGGACGGAGAGATATTAGTTTGATGACATTCTACCTGAAGTCAAGGTACCCATTTATCAATTTATTGCAGAGATCTGGTTTATGGTTGCTTCATTGATATTTATTCATTTCTTTTCCAGATTGTAGTGACAGTTCTGTACTAACTTTATCTGGTAGTGGATTAGCGTACATTAAACCAACAACGTTTCCACAACCATTTGAAGTTGAATGTGATTTTACATCTCGCCTTACATTTTTCCTACATCGAAAGGCGTCTTGCACCCACCTGAATTTCAACCGATCATATTCCGAATATTGGAAACAGTCGTGTTGACTATTGGTTGGGGTTGGAAAAAATTTTCGCCATTTTAGAAAATGTGCCAAGTTCAACATTAGACGTAGGGCGTTTCCAAGCGAATGGAGTATTCCAGAATTCAGCATACAAATATTTTTCTTTGGGAAATGCCAGCACGAGCTATGCGTTCTATTCTGAGAAATTTTGGTATGGAGATGGCGATGACGCTCTTCTATCTCCACCAAGTATTGGTGATCGACCTTTCTCAACGTATGATAATGACCATACAGGAGGCCACAAGTGTCCAATAAACTTCGGTGGTGGGTGGTGGTATGCTCAAGACGCAAAATGTACCAATGCCAACTTGAATGGGGTATTTGATGCTTTACCTAACGGCATAACTTGGCTTAACAATTCCATTGCAAGCCCATTGTCTGATTTCTTTATGCGAGTCAAACCATCTTAAATTTATTTGGATGTCATTGTAAATACCTACATTTTTTCTTGGATTCCATGGACAAATTGCCGACATCTGAGAAAAACTGTGTAATAGAATTACAAGAAATCGCAAGCATTCAAAGGGAAATAACTCGTGTTGAATATTTTATTTATTTATTTCCATGATTCAGAAAAATGAAATAACTGCAACCAGTTTAAAGGGCAATATGAAAAAAATTTCATTATCAAAAACATCATAAATTATATTTGAAAATTTCTAATATATCATTTACATTCGAGTATCTACTTATATTTTGTATTAGGGGTCAATTAAAAATGGAAGTTACTAATTGTAAATTAAGCATTTTGAACTTGTGCGGGTTTTTATACACCCACATTTATGTCTGTCCGTCTGTCTGTCTGTCTGCCTGTCCACAATTGTTGTGAACACGATAGAGACCACATTTCTTGATGGATTTTGACCAAATTTGGTGAGTGTGTTTGTTATAACCCAAGGAAAAAGCCTATTGAAAATCAGACCAATCAAAAAATATTCAATGAGTTATTGCCCTTGTTTTTGAAAATTTGTTGTGAACACGATTAAGAGTGTGTTTCTTGATGAATTTTGATGAAATTTGGTGTGATTGCTTGTTATTACTTAAGGATGAGACCTATTGAAAATCAGACAAATCGAAAAATAAATTGATGAGTTATTGCCCTTGTTCTTGAAAACACATTCATTTTGCGTTCAAAAATGTGTTGTGGACATGATAGAGAGATGGTTTCTGGATGGATTTGGACCAATTTCGGTGTGTGTTTGTAATCATCCAAGGATGAAGCCTTCTGCCCGCCTGTCTGTCTGTCTGTCCGTCTGTCTGTCTGTCCGTCTGCCTGTCCACAATTAGTGTGAACACGATAGCGACCACATTTCTTGATGGATTTTAATGAAACTTGGAATGAGTCTTTGTAATGACCCAAGGATGAAGCCTATCGAAAATGTAACCAATCGAAAAATATTTACTATGAGTTATTGCCCTTGTCCTAAAATTCCTTGTGAACACGATAGGGAGCCGGGTTCTTGATGGAATTTGATGAAACTTGGTGTGAGTGTTTGTTATAACTCGAGGATAGACCCTATTGAAAATCAGACTAATCAAAAAATATTTATTGAGCTATTGTCCTTGTTCTTTAAAACGTGTTCACTTTATCAGCCTCTGATTCTTTGTAGACTTGATAGAGATCTGGTTTCTTGATTTTGACAAAGCATGATTTGAGCCTTTTGAATTACCCAAAGAAGAAACCGATTGCAAATTTAGCTTACCGAAAAATATCTACTTTGAGTTATTGACTTTGTCCAGAAATTTCTTGTGAATACGATAGGAAGTTGTGTTCTTGATGTGTTTTGATGAAAGTTGGTGTATTTGTAACATCCTAAGGATGTACCCTATTGAAAGCCAGGCAGATCGAACATATCTAATAGAGTTATTGTTCTTTAAAACGTGTTAAATTTATTGTTTACAAGAAAGTGAGGGCTGGTTTCTTCATGAAATTTGATGAAACTTAGAATGAGCCTTTGATAAGCCACACAAAGAATACTTTCACTAAAGATTGTGCCTTATGGCCCTTGCTCAATTTTTTGTGAATGTTTTTTTTCTTTGTATGATATTGTGGTTTGCAATTATTGTGTATTCAATTTGAGTAGCTTCCCTTGAAAGAAAATGGGGGTCTTTGAAATAATGAGAGTAGTTGAGTAAGTTATATCTATTGATTTATGGGCCATTCTATCACATTTAAACTTCAACAAATCACCAAGTAAGCCCAGGCTTGATATTTTATCAACTCACTTGTAAAATATTGCATTTACTGATACCTCTTGTCCACCGCCCGAATAACTAAGGCTGCCAATGGTGGGCGTATTACGATGGGCCATCGCTATTTTTTTTTTTTTGGACGCGTGTAGTTTGCTGAAAAACTACTCTTGTCAACTTAGCCTTGGTTACTTCACATTTGAATGGGTCAATAATATCGACTTATTTATATCAAAACTTTCTAACAATTAATGACAATATTGATTATTCAAAATTAGGATAAAGGTTCTGGATCTGCTGGATATTTTTTCTTCTGATCTGATCTGGAATTTGAATAGGGCGAGAAGTATAGTAGCCTATATGTTATGTACTTATTTTTTTTTTCTTTTGCAATGAACAAGATTTTCATTTGAGTACTGATTTTGGTATATGTAACTATCAAACTATCAATTTCTCTTTTTAGACACGGGTTGGGGGGGGGGGGGTAGATTTCTCTTGATGACTCTTATAATGGCCATGAACTATCTTGCTTACTTTATTACTGGATGTATTGAACGAGCCGACAATGACAAAGTCCGCAATGACAGGGATCCTTTCTACCAACTGGTCCTTGGCCAAACCTCTAGGCATTGATCCCGGATTTTCCGTACCAGTTGGATGGACTGGAATTATGAATGAAGATTACTTATTCAAGGTCATCGAACTTTCACACACCGATCGAGATTAGAACTCACGTCCGACATTTTCAACGTATCCAAGCAAATGAATAGTTACTTCAAATATATTGAGTTTCTGCTAAAAAAAGGGACATGTTTTCCATTTACTTAACAGACATGGGCCACTCCTTTAAGTCAAAAACAACATTCGAAGAAACTTGAAGGTTATTTATTTTATTGACAAAATCAGTTTTAAAGAATGCTTTAAAGGATACTGCGTCTTAGCATGAACATAAAATTTTAGTTATCAAGAATGTTCAATATGTGATATTATAAATATTAATCAGTGAACACGCCTGGTGTCATATAGTAACAGAACCCCTTCTTTAAATTCTGGAAAACTCACAAAAGACTACGTCATTTTTTGAAAATCAATTTATTAAGCGTTTTTTAATAATCAAATGCATCTTTAAGGATAATTACTTAGTTTTTTGGATATTTATTTATTCATTAAAGTTATTTATTGCAGCAGGTATATTTACTTTTTCAAATTTGATGTTCATTCTAAGACCTATTATCCCTTTAAGGTAGGCCCGATTTTGACATTCTATTTGAATTAAGTCTCTAATTGACAAATGCAATAATTCCACTCCTAATAATCGATTTCACAAATATTGATTAAAACAACATTCTAAAACAAAATCTTAATGTGAACGGATGAAATATTATTTGCATCCTCAAAGCGAAAAGATAACAAAGAAAAGTCTATTTCCATATAAGTTTATAAATGGACACAACCTGAAGCTTTTTTGTTCAACTGCAATACCAATAATATTCCAACAATAGTCTGGTCTCTTCATTAAACACCCATAAGACGGACAGTGTCACAACAACGACACAGCTTTTGTATTAACAGAATGATCCACAAAGCTAAATATTTCCAAACGTATATACCCCGTGTGCTTATCATGTCGTATAACTAATGTCGACTTCAACACATTTACGATCAACCCGACCCATAACTTTATGAAAATTGTTTCGAAAATTGTTTTAACGCACAACTTTTCGGCTGTTGAGCTGTCAGAAGAGATCAGAAGAGCTTGTGCAAATTCGTGGCTGTACCTGAATTTTATAAATATGTTTTACCATATCGCGACTGAGACAAATCTTTAAAAGCGCTAGAATTGCATCGTCGGGTCTTTTGTTATCGATATTAGAAATCAAAATATCATTCGAAGGAAATCAAATCTTTTTTATTTTTGTTTTATTTTAATTGTGTCCTTCAGAAACGCTCGATGTTGACATGCTAGTGGTAGTAAGAAGTGATCAATGTATTTTGACACTGCACACGACTCACTTCCACCGCCAGAGATAATCGGGTGGACTTGATTCTCTTGGATGTACAGGGTTGGATCTGCTGGATATTTTTCTTCTGTTCTGATTTGATTTGAAATTTGAAAAAAATAATAAATCGCCCGATGGTCGAGATGTATAATACCTGTAATGTATAGATTGTTTGCTCCAAACAAGATTTCATT
Source organism: Nipponacmea schrenckii (assembly GCA_030562195.1). Taxonomy (NCBI): domain Eukaryota; kingdom Metazoa; phylum Mollusca; class Gastropoda; family Lottiidae; genus Nipponacmea; species Nipponacmea schrenckii. The sequence continues at coordinate 12,009,757 of JAUJPP010000001.1, forward strand.
TAAGTTCTTATTTTTGGAATATGATTTCTGTAGAGCAGGTAGATTCCATGATGATTTGTCCATGCTTTTGATGATAAAAGGGTTTGTTATCGGATATAATTGGTGTCGATGATTGGTACTGGTTTGGTAGTTGTTATGAGCTGACCAATATCCATATAGTTACTTTGGCCTTGGTTTCGTTGATGGTTTGGTAAATTTGGTGATAAACGTTGGGTAAGGAGTTTCGATAGGAGCGACGGGCTCAGGATAGGGCATGGGAAATTATGTGGTCGATAGCTGGTAATGATAGAGGAGCGGATGATAGTGAGTTTCTATTGAAGGGTGGTTCGGTAATTTCATCTTGGTGATTTTGCAGCACAGCAGCCTTTATCTCTGAACTGCTGGTACAAACTGAAACAGGTTTGGAAATGTGAGACTTTATATACCCCCCCCCCCCACAAACGCTGGAAATACATGTTATACGCATATGGTAAGTTGGCTGTACGCTCAGAACACCACATAACTTGAGTACGTTAGACTGTCGTTAGAATTTTCAGTGAAACAAACAGGACGGAACATCAATGTAATTCTACTTGTGTTTCTACCAAAAATAGGTTAATATGTTTCAAACTCTTCAAATGAAGGATTCAATCAGAAAGTTCACAAAGACAGTCTATCATTAAACTCGTTCTGAAACCAATATCCTTACTAAATGTCGATACCAAAATTACAGGTAAGATTTTGTACATTCGGGTAAATATTTCTTAAAATTTGATCCATCCCAAACAAACTAGATTCTTACAACATGGACACATCAATGAGAACATTCGCATTATTGATGATTGTTGTACTTTATAACAGCAAAGACTTATCAATAGAATCTTGTTGGCGATCGATTTTTCCAAAGTATACGATTCTTTAAATTCTTCATATATATTAGAGATATTGAAAATATTTGGCTTTAAAAAAAAATTTTTTTTACGGTGTATTGATACTCTTTATAATTTAAACTTAGTTCGGCTTATCTAGTAACTTATCAATAACAGTGGCATTAAAAATCAGAAAATCAATAGCTTTAGATTGAAATTTTGTACATCATCAATTAAAATATTGGGTATATATGTTTCCTTTGATTCAATTGATTTCCTTTGAATTTTAATATAAAATACGTAAAAAAGTCTTAAAACAGTGGAATTTTCGCAAACTGACTTTAAGCGGCAAAAACATAATCTTTCTGTCTATCAATAATATCTCTTCTGCTGCAATCACTATTTGTCCCTGAATATATAATAAAATTTTCTTTAACTTTCCCTGGAATGGTCCGGATAAGATGAAGTGTATGGTTATGTATCAACCAAATGATAAAGGGGGAATGAAATTTCTAATAACAGTAAAGCTATATTATTAATTATATTGGATTAAACAAATATTTCTAGCCACAGAGAAACCCGGCCTAATTACTTTAAATATTAGCGTGCATCCTCCCGAGCCTCTTTTAACAGTCTGTAATAACGAAAGAGCTTATTTTTATATATAATTTTATTGAACCATACAATACCAACAATCTCACAGAACTAGGAAAATTTATATACCACAGATACCGAAGCTGTCTATAAATCTAAAAATATTGAGAACCAATTAAAATAATGATAATAATAATGATGAATGTTTTTTGGAAATGGGTACCGAAAACATAAACGACAATGAAGTATATAAACGTAATCTTATGTACACAAATATTAAAAAAACATAGAATTAAAACATGCACATCACGACAAATTTATTACAACAGGTTACACGAAAATCAATTTATCTCATCTACAGCTTTTATAAAATGGCAAACAGATTTAAACTTCGATCTAGCAGAAACAGATATAAGAGAGATATGTAAACGATTGGAATGTATTGATATTGATGCTAATTTTAAACATTTCAATATATGTATCTACTGTCCGTTTGTTCATGAAATCTGGAGGTGAAAGTGGTTCGACCTGTGTTACTCTAGAAAAATATATATATTCAAAAGCAACCATTCAAGACCGCCAGTAACCAAATTCATTTCTTTTATTAAAACACAAACTATAATTGAAACAAAACAAAATCAAATTCACTCTGATAAATGGAAGTTTATTGACATCATTATGTTAATTGGTAAGCTGGGGCCGTGTCAATGAAACTATCCTAATATTTGTCCTAAGACATATCTTAGCCAATAACTTCGGATAGTCTTAGGACTATCTTAGGACATATCTAAGACTGTTAAACAAAGCTGTCTAAGCATTATCTTAGCTATGATGATCTTAGGATTATCCTAACTTAGTAAACACGGTAATGAATTACGAAATTAACGCTCAATTCGTTTGTTTAACGTCCCATTTCTCTACCAAATTTAACAGTAAATATATTTAACGTTTTACGATATGTTATAAACATGATTAGATAAATAGAATTCAAATTCAGAATAAATGAGAAATTGAAAATGAAAATTATAAAAATGGAATGCTAAGTTTTTGTTTTTGTATTTCTTGTTTTATGTTTAAGAAAACCAATACTAATTTACTATACTGTACAGGTAACTGAGATCTATTCAATATAAAGTGTCACTGGCGATGTTAAACAAGGTTAAAGGACAAACTCGTGCATTTTGAGAAATAAAGGGTGACTATCATTCAGTTTTATTAAAAGCTAAGAGCTGTAGGTGGTAATAATGAGTAGAAAGCGAAGCCCAAAATTTTTACGGAGTCCGAACTACAAATACTTTTGGATGAAGTTGACCGCCACAAAAGTATATTGTTCAGCAAGCTGTCGAATGTAACGACCAACAGCGCAAAAAAGAAAGTTTGGGACAGTATTTGCAGTAAGATAAATGCCGCTAATCTGACAGCACATAGAAGAACTGTCGATGAAATAAGAAAGAAATGGACAACATACATGAGCAACACCAAGAAACAGGTGTCCCTTACCCGTCGAGAAGCCCGTAAGACAGGGGGTGGACCCCCTCCCGAAGGACTATCATCGCTTCAAGATAAGGTAGTTGGAATCATAGGGAAAACACCACTTGAAGGCATCGAAGGTGGCACAGATACATGTAACTTTGTAACGGGGGAGAATATTTGTGAAGACGTCATTGACATCTCAATGCCAGCATCCACACCATCAAATCAAAGTTCAACTTCCAGCTCGTCTTTCGAAAGAGGTATGTTATTTTATTTTTTCAGCAACTACGAATATACTTCAGTGAACAGAATCTTACAGATAGTCTTTGTTCTATATATATAAACCATTTTTTACCTTTAATTTATAACAGAAAAAGGAGAAATTCATCCTTTTACACACTTGCACGTTTTAAAATAAGTTTTGCCTCGTACAAATGTAAAAAGTTCTCATTTATCTTGCAGAATTTGCATATATATATTGAGACTGACGTAGCTTACAGTCACAAAAAGCATTGTCCCCAGTGCTGCTTTAGTAATTTTAGAAATTTTATAGGGTTGTATACTAAACAGCTATAAGTTTGTTCTCAGATTGTTTAATTTACCAACCATACTTTTTTTTAGAACAATCAAGTTGCAGTAACCTTAGTGGAGAATCAGCTAAAACCCAATGTTGCGCCGGAAACTTAAGGAGTTCACCGGACCCAAGTGTTGATCTGCCACCCTTGTCATCAAAGGGGAAAGCTGGTATAAGCGTGAAAGAGTCTGAGGATCAACACACTGTACGTTTACTAGAAATTGAAAGTGCTAGACTTGATGTTGAGAAAGAACGTTTGGATGTTGAAAAACAGAGGCTTGAAATTGAACGTCAACGATTGCTAATCGAGCAGCAAAAACACCAATTATATCTAATGCAAATGAATATGAATTTATCGCAGATGGGAATTCAGGTTGAGGAAGCTGACATGCCGACCACGTCCACTTTCAAACATTGACTAATTTGCATCTTACAAAGTTTAATATACATGTACAATGAATACATTTTTTTTTTGAATAAAGTTTTGCATTATGTTCAAAACCTAATTCAGCTTACATATCGTTTGTTCATATTGTATGCTTTGGTTTAGTTATAAATTTTGTTTATGACTCATTGGAACTTATTTTGCTCATATTATGTGAGGGAAAAAACGATAATGGAGTAAAGTTAAGAAGAAAGCAGTCAGCAAATACAACAAATCCGAAGCTTGCATCCAATGCTTATGTTAAAGTGTATTGGGAATTAAGGGACTGTGGGCTGCAGAAGTCATATTTTCTTGTGCTTTAGAGCAATTATGGTACAAACAAAAGCATTTAAAATACTATGTTTTTTATTAATTTAATTTGAAAATCCGCCATTTATCAGTCTGTCACGAACAGCAGCACCATCATTAAGGTTTCCAAGATACGGTTGTCTGTCAATGTGTCCGTGGTCACGAGGGTTCTCATTTCCTGGTGGAAGTGGTATGCCATTCATAATACACATATTGTGGAGTACGATAACGGCAATGACAATGTCACAACATTTCCGTGGGTGGTACAACAAGGTTCCAGCACTTGTGTCTATGCAGCGGAAACGAGATTTAAGAACGCCAAAACTTCTTTCCACAACACTTCTTGTTCTCATATGTGCCGCGTTATAGCGTTGTTGGTTTCTTGTTGTTGGTTGCAATACAGGGGTAAGAAGCCATGGTCGCAATGGATACCCACTGTCACCTAATAACCAGCCATTTCCAATCTGTCTGTTTTCAAATAACTCACAAAGACTGGAGTTGGCCCATATAAAGGCATCATGTGTGCCACCTGGCCATTTAGCCACTACATTTAAGAATTTCAAGTTAGAGTTGCACACACCTTGTACATTAATAGAGTGGTAGTTTTTTTGATTGACATATAGATGTTCATCGGTAGATGGGGCTTTGATACGCACATGAGTCCCATCTATAGCACCAACAATATTGGGGAAATGTGCAATGTCATAGAATCCTTGCATAATAGTATGCAGCTGTGCCTGGTCAGTTGGCATCTTGATGAATTCTTGACATACTCTTTTCAAACATGCTGTTACATCACGAGTTATATGAGATACACTAGCTCTTGAAATGTTGTGAACATCGGCATTAACTAGCTGAAAACTCCCTGTAGCGAAGAATCGTAAAGCTACCATGACTTGTAGTGATACGGGGAAGGCATGTGATCTCATTGTTGGCCTCTGAAGGTCTCTTTGAAACATTCTACATAAAACTAGTATTAAAGGACGAGAAAGTCTATATTTACGAACAATGTCTGTGTCGTCTAAGTAATCCAGTGGGTTATTTCGGTCTCTAAACACCCTTTCTCGACGAATATTCTGTGCCCTTCTTCTCAAGTGTAAATAAACGGCGGCCATGTTTTAATCTGTTTATGACATCCTAACGATATCCTAACTTAGGACTATCTTAGGATGCTCTAAAGACACCTATTTTGTTGTCCTAACTTTACGACAATTTTTAGGATACATCTTAACTTGAGATACTTTCATTGACCCGACTTAGGACTAAGATATATCATAAGACCATCCTAAGATATGTCTTAGTCCTAAGACAGCTTCGTTGACATGGCCCCTGGTTTTCATGGTTATTTATAAAAATAAGAATAAGCTAAGGTGAAAGTGGTTCGACCTGTGTTACTCTAGAAAAATCCTTCCAACAGAACCACGCTCTCAACTTGTATTTTTATCAAAAGAAAGTTCCCAACAGAAGTCGCTTATTAACGTGAACAAGATTCTTGCGTAAATCATTAAAGGCAAAAACTATTTTTTGTTTGTTGTGAATGAAGCAAATCATAAGACATATTGACTGGTGCTTCTATGCAATGTATAGGCTTGAAGTAAATGATTATATTAAAAGCGGTCAAATCAGTTTCTTTTCGCTAGTTTTATTGCCTTCTAAAATAGTCAAAAAATGTTGTAAGTTGCTATATGGAACTCCATGAATATATTGGCTAGTTACACTCGAAAACAACACAAAGTTTGTCAACACCAACGCGTTCGTTCAGGATTTAAATATAACGTGATTTTATTTCTTTCTAAATCGGGTAATGTGTTTTTACCTATATATTCGATTGTCTACTCCGCCTATTTCTGATCAATAAAAAAGACTGGTATTAAAATATTAAATAAATGAAATACATTCAATAAAAATCGATTTAAATTGACGGAAAAGGATTTTTAGATTAAGATTACATTGATTTCTAGTTTGCGGTTGTTTAGTTATTGTCCTTGCTTACAAAGATAAGATTAATTTGATAAGTTTTTGATGATTTTTGAATGACCAGTGCTTTGGTTATTGTCCTTTATTAAAACAAGTCAGAATCGATATTGCTATTAGTCTTTGGATTAACCACAAATACGTTTAAAAGTCTTGAGCATGATTCAGACTACAGTTGTGGTCGGATTTTGACAAAACGGGATACGTACTGACAAATACACAGTGGTTAAAAGGCTGAAGCTAAAGGTGGGTGTGTAGGTTTAGCCTTTTGATCAGCCCCAGGTTTTAATACTTGGTCGACCGAATGTCGGGAGCTAAAGTATTTACGATTTAGTGATTTATATTAATTGATAACACTCATACAGTGGGTCTTATTACTATTACATAAATTTACAATAAATTGGCATTACTGAGATATCTGTATTTGCATGTCTATGATATTGTCATACGGACCATACAATAAGGCAGAGTGAGGACCATTTAAGTTAGCTAATGAGCAATCAGGATCAGCTGCAAACCACCATCCGCCTCCAAATCTAGCAGCACATTCATGTCCATTCAAGTCATTATCAAAGGTAGAGAAAGGTTGACCGATAGAATTAACACTACCAAACATTATGTCTGGAGCAGTGCTTGATAGTTTATATTCACTGGAACTGAAAGTATATCCTGTGGTTTTGTTTCCAATGAAAACATTTTTGTAATAAGCTTGTTTCATATTAGAATAGCTTCCAGTAAAAAAGGCGATTTTCATTCTGTCATATTCATTGATTCTTATGATCTCACGAATTTTTTTCAGTCCTACCCAGTATTCTGTTTCTCTGTTCCCAAAGCCTTCTTCATACTCATTCAATGTGCGGTTGAAATCAACTGGCAAACCAGTAAAAATTTGACGTGATAATATTCTTGCACTTCCTGTGTGACATTGAACTTCAAAAGGGGAACTTAAAGCCGTTGGTTGAATAAAGACCAATCTATATTTACCAGTGTCAAATCCTTTGTCTTGTGCTTCTACACAATCTGGAAACAAAGAACAAGAAATCCAAATTGCAAATGGTCTTTTATTTTACTCTTATAAATTGGAGGTGAGGAAGGGGGAAGGAGAGGGGGAGGGGCAAAGGGATGCGAAACTAAACTTAATTATGAAATCCAAATCCAAGCGCTCACATAATTTTGGAACTGCATAAAAGCCGAGGAGTAAACGAAAACGAACAAGATTCGGATATACATGTACTGCTAGAATATATACAAATATGATTCTCGTGATTTATCGTACCTTTTACAACTGATTTGCATTTGTCACCATAATACCCTCTTGGACAATTACAGTTTGTCTCATTGCAGCTGTAAACCTGAAAAATATTAAGACATTCATTTCAAGTATCTGTCGCCTTTTTCTAATTTTTGCCAAGAACATTCACATCGGTTGTTTGATAAACGTCTAGATGCTTCGTGTTATGGTTTATTATCACAATGTTTTACAATTAATATGCAAAAATATGTTAAAAATTGAAAGGGGTATCCCTTTGTACTGCTTACTGGTGCTATTTACGGGGTGAAATTAGAACATGTGGAACACTGAAGTTTAAAATACCATGTTCGTCATTTGCGGAAGTTGAACTACTAAAGGAAATTGCATTATCATTCAAATGTACTTCAAACTTACGATGGCTCGTTGAATTTTCATGTTTGTTTAATAATTTCTATTTTTAATTCAAATCTACTTCTACTTATTTTCAGGTTTTTTTTTTTGTTAATGTGTGTTTATTGTTTGCTGAATTTTTATTTTGTTTACTAATTTTTTGTTTGTTTGCTGAATTATGATTAAATTATATTCATTTTTTATTTACTTTTGTCAATGCAGCAAACAGAAAAGACAATTATGTTAAATTAAATCATAATTCTGCCAACATAAATATAAAATAGTAAACAAAAATGATAATTCAGCAAGAATATATGAAAATTAAGTAGAAATCATTCCAAATTTAAAGAGATAATAGGTCTTAAAATGAAAATTAGATTTGAAAATTTTAAATTTGGTCAGTAAGAGCTCTATTCATCAGTAAATATACCTGCTACCATAAATAACATAAAAAAAATAAATAAACGCCCAAAAAAATAAGTAATTATCCATAAAGATGCATTTAATTATTGAAAAATGCTTAATAAATTGATTAAACGTTTTTCAAAAATGACTTAGTTATGCGAGTTTTCAAGATTTTAAGAGATTCGGGTACTTTATGACACCAGGTAAGTTCACTGATGAATATACACTCATATTGACCATTCTTGAGAACTAAAATTTTATTTTCATGCTAAGACATATTATCCCTTCACAAAAAAGGGGGGAAATAAGTAGAATTAAAACCTTTCCTAGCAAATCAACGGAGACAGTTTTTTTTTTTCGCTTCCCCACAACTGTCCACTGACAACAAGGAACTACCTGAGAACAGGGACCTGTTTCACCAAATTTTAACAAAGATACAATCAAGATTTTAAGAAATACAGTAACCCGATTGGTTAATAAAAACTCAATTTTAGTGATTGACCAATCTGACCATTGGATCACTCAAATCAGCCTAAGTTAATTTTTCGTGAAACAGTCTCCAGGACTGCGTCTGAGGACTAGTTAGATTACAATGAACGCGAAAAAAAAACCCCATCTACAGGGATTAGGCAATATAAAAAAAATTATTTTCTTACAGGGGATTGCATTGAATTTGGAAAGAAACGAAATCGTGTGCATTTCGTAATAGGCAATTAAAGATTAACATTTGTGGTAAACCTCTTATTGTACAAGATTGGAATTACATTTTGTAATGGAGATCACATATAACGCAAACACAGCGGGGTGGGTATATTACGGATTATTTACATTAGCTGTTGTTTTTCTCCATTGGACTAATGTTAATACGTGTGGCGTTTATGAGACAATAACTGCCATTGCCTCATCACCAAAACATTGAGCGTAGTAATACACGGTAACCAATGTAAATAAACATGGCCGTCGCGCTATTAACGTCGATCATCTTCCAATAAAATTCCAATTTTAATGATGAATTCTAATATGTAATAAAGTTTCCATTAGATTAACCCAAAGCCAATCTAATACTCACAGTCTCATACAAGAATAATTGGCAAAATGCGATAGAACTCAATCGAATTAGGCCTGAGTGTACTGCCACAGCCGTAGACCCATTTGACCTAGTTACTCGCTTCAGTTTAAGAGCCTAAAAGTGCAGGTTTATGGATTGTTTAATATTAAGTTTCAAAATACTATACTTTTGCTGAAAATTAACTGAATTGAGTGTAAACTGTGGTCACCTATCAACATATGGAGCGGGCCTTCTTCTAGATTGGTCTTTATAGTTTCTTTCATTTTCTCAACTTTCCTACTTGTTTACATGCGGTCAGGTCTAGCCGAATCACCTCTAGTTGTTCAATTGTATCCGCGTTCATTAAATTTCATGATTTTGTTGCTTTTCGTCGTTAAAGACGGAATTCATACCAAAATGTTTTATATTTATTGATAAATGAATTGATTTATAAAGATTAAACATAAACTTGAGATAAACATTGTTTTTTCTTACATTTTGAGAGTTTTCCCCCCGCGAACTATTTTCTGACGAAAAGAAAATGGCTATTCCATCAACAAGATCAACTCCAGCGACAAAGGCGGGTAATATGAAATTTTCACGCAAAGAGTGGAATTTGTCGTGGTGACAGGTTTTGAAAACGTAAATATAAGCAATAAACGGTCACCCTATGGCGGTTATGGTCGTATATCAGGACAAAGGTTGGATGGAAAATTGAATGAATGCGCGTTAGCGCATTTATGATTAATTTTCCATCCAACCTTTGTCCTGATATACGACCATAACCGCCATAGGGTGACCGTTTATTGCTTAAATAATAACACAGTAAATAACGTATCGACACAAATTGTAAGTGTTTTCAGCAGATGAAATGAGGAGGAGAGGGTAAACATGGGAATAAATATAAAAGGAAACATTATATATGTACGTACCTTGTTGTAGCATTTACAGTTGTTCTCATTTCCAATTGAGGTAAGGCAGTTCTCACCCTCATCATAAAGAAAACAGTTATTCGAATTTATGTTCTGACAATAAAGAGCTCTTGTACACAGTGATCGTTCTATACAACGAAAGAGACAAGACTTATAATTAGGTGTTTGTAATTCGCCCATTTCAACTGAATTATAGGTGTCTTGGATAACTTTGGTTCTCAAAAACTCTGATTGTTGAAGGCAATAACACTGCCATGGAAGATTCAATAAGCCTACGAGGAAAAGTAGAATGTGCTCCATGTCTAACACAATTTCTTTATAGACTTCGTCTACTTAAGAAACGTTTTTATCGGAGCTTTTAAATTTAAAACAAAAACTATGGTCCGTTGTGGAACAAAAACTTTGAGAACCTTGAACAAAACGAAGAAGCCGCATGAAAGAAAAATCAAAATGGTAGTATTTTCTAATAAAAACTGCAATCGGACAATCTTTAACATTTCAGAATAGCATGAACTGTGTCTAAAATGCATCTCGAATAATGATAATGATGTATTTTTTCAACAAGGGTAAAAAGCAAGATTATTATCCTGCATTGACACAGTTCAGGACGACTACAATAATTCCATACACACATACGGTAACAATCTTTTCACATCCTACTTATCGCCGCGAGTTCCAAAATTTGGTAATGATTTTGAGAAATATGAATAATACATTATGTCAAACTTATTATATAAGGAGTACCGAATGATCTATGATAAATTTTGATAGTTCCTGCTCAACAACAGACGTATAGCCTTCAGAAAATTGTTTGTGAACGTGAGAATTGATGTAATAATCAATAATTCGATCTAATGAACTTCGAATCACAGACCGTGTGGTACAGCTAACAAACTGAACAGACGATTAAATAGATTTTCTCCGTGTAGACCAGCCAAGGAGATCATGTTTTCAAGACTAGATACCAAAACAGAATGTTACACTGTTTACATGGAACATATCCAAGAACAGACCAAGATGCAAAGGCGAATTTATATTGAGGAGAAGCAAAACTGCCAATGGTCACATTCAACTCACAGATCTATGATTCAGCCACTTTCCCTTTTGATTGAAACAAATGAATTTCGGATATTTTTCTGGTGATTGTCGTGCTACCTGTACACATGCCTAGCCACCAACGTTACTTGTGTTATAGGTTCTTCAAACTTAACTCTGGTTTAAATGGCACTACATTGTTGTTTAAAGATTTTGGTCCTAAGAAATATCTCAAAGATTAATTAACTAATATTGCAGATCCATATTTACCTAGGAAACAATTACCTATTTGGCAATCAGCCTTTTAAGACAGTCTTTCGACAAATTTGGCGATCACTCTAGTTTACATCAATTTTGTGTTCGCCATATTGCAATGTTAACCTTGTTATTTACAATGTGCCTCGGGAAAGGTGCCAAGACCACTAATGCGTTTCCTAATTGTTTGATTTTAAGGTATAAAAGGTCTTAGATCTCGCCATAGGTCTACTATTTGTGTTTAACAGGAACTATTGGTTAAATAAGTATGCACACTTTATCCACTTTTAAAAAAGAAACAATAAAGCTTTATTCAGATTTTTTTTTAAACGTGGGCAAGCGGTGAATCTGTTCAGTTTGAGAAATAAAAGAGCATTGATGATCAACGCTAAGACAGGAAAAGGTCCCATCAATCATCTCCCGATGTCGGTGTCATGGTTTCTCCGACACACTCCGACAAGACATTTGAGACTTGATATTCGCAAATTGAAAAGCACGTTTTTATCACGCTGGCTGTAATAAAAAGTTAGAATGTTTTATTACGTATGAAGAAACGAAACAACAAATAAATTATTTTTCAACATCTATCGTATGTCTTTTGATTGAAAATATTTAGCTATCCCACTGTGGCGAGTTTTAAGGGGAATAAAAGTAAGCGTGTTACGTTTTCTTTGTTTATTGAATTTACTGGTGAGTTGAGATTTTGTCGGCGACTACATTTTCAAATTTACTATTAAAATGTGGAATTCGTAATTTAACTATTTAACATGGAAGTAGATAACAGTAAAACAGTCGATGGAAAGAAAAAAACCTAGGCATTATATGCCCTAGACATGATGAAAAATTTAACAGTAATATGATGCAATGGCCAATCCCGAATTGAGCCGTTTAATTTAAAAAGATATGATCTTTATGATCTTGTGTCATATTCGACTAACCAATTTCGTTCATCTGATAATCTGGTTGGCATATTTTTGTGTAACGGTCGTTAACTCTTGAATTAGAAAAAAAAAACAACAACAGAAAACAAATCAGATAGCTTGGCAGGCAGTAAAATTTGAACCGTCTTTTAAATTCAAATGCTCAGACTAAGTATCAACAAAATTTATTCAAAATTGTAGCTTCTATTGCATCCACTATAAATTTTTTGTTGTGATTTTACTCATTTAACAACTCGCAAACCGTTCAACCAAAAATCTCGAAATTGACCAGCGTCTTATTAATTCCAATGCAAACACCAAGGTTCATCAAAATCCCCTAAAAGTTGCAACTATATTGCACCCACAATTTTGACGCGATTTTACTAAGGGCAATGATTCGCAAATCTTTCATTAAACATTGTCATATTCCAACTTTACCGTCGTCTTATCAATTCCAAAGCTCACTCAAAGTTTCATTGCAATCCATTAAAAACTGTAGCTTCTATTGTGCCCTTAATCAAGGGCAATAAATCAAAAACCGTCCATCTAAAAATCGTCAAATTCGAACTTGACTGAGGTCTTATCAATTCCAATCCTCACACTTTCATTAAAATCCATTGTAAATTGTAGATTATATTGTACCCACAACAAATGTTGACGGACGGACCGACGTACAGGGTGACGACAATATACCTCCTCCGTGATTTACCCTCATTTTAAGATTCTTGATTATCTCCCTTCAACGGCTTACTAAATGTGCTCCTTCAGAATTGTAATATGATAGTGTTTTGGCGTTTTGTTATAATGCGGTTGGTGGTATTCTGGAATGCTTGCAGTCTAAATATATAATGGATACAGACGTTACAAAAGTTTCAGATTCTGTAATCAAATGTCGGACACTACCAATGTCCCTAAGTTGACCCTTACTTTTGTCACATTAAGACATGGATTTCACACGGCCTTTTGCTCAACTATATATAACAATACAAGGCTTAAAGAAAATATCACAACTACAAAATAGGGCACTGGTCGGCTTATTTTCTACAACACAAAGGCGATGTTCCGATCTTTTTTCAAATTCAGATATTAGGGGTCTGACCTACTGTGGAATGTGTTTTAATAATGTGACATTTTATTGAAAATTTCAAGAAATAATCAATAAGCCAAAACCGTTAGCATTTTTCATCCTGGGCATAAACGGGCAACTGTTTTCACTTTCTCTGTTTAATTGCTTCAGAGGTTTGGAATAATCAGCAAATAATGATGAAAATGATCAATTAGGCCTATAGTTGTCTGAACTTACCATTGAATATTAAAGGTCGGAAAATTTGTCAAATACGTTTATATGTCTTGCGCAAGATTTAGACTACAGTTTTGGTCGGAATTTGACAAAACGGGATACTCATGATTGCTATAAATGAGATCTTAAAAGTCGTACCGACTAATACACAGTGGTGAAAAGGCTGAAGCTAAAGGTGGGGTGTGTGGGCGTAGCGTTTTGACCAACCCCGGGTTTTAACACTTGTTCGACCGAATGTCGGGAGCTAAAGTATTTACGATTTAGTGATTTATATTAATTGATAACATACTCATACAGTGGGTCTTATTACTATTACATAAATTTAAAATAAATTGGCATTACTGAGATATCTGTATTTGCATGTCTATGATATTGTCATACGGACCATACGATAAGGCAGAGTGAGGACCATTTAAGTTAGCTAATGAGCAAACAGGAACAGCTGCAAACCACCATCCGCCTCCAAATCTAGCAGCACATTCATGTCCATTCAAGTCATTATCAATGGTAGAGAAAGGTTGGCCGATAGAATTAACACTACCAAATATTATGTCTGGAGCAGTGCTTGATAGACTATATTCACTGGAACTGAAAGTATATCCTGTGGTTTTGTTTCCAATGAAAACATGTTTGTAATAAGCTTGTTTCATATTAGAATAGCTTCCAGTAAAAAAGGCAATTTTCATTCTGTCATATTCATTGATTCTTATGATCTCACGAATTTTCTTCAGTCCTACCCAATATTCTGTTTCTCTGTTCCCAAAGCCTTCTTCATACTCATTCAATGTGCGGTTGAAATCAACTGGCAAACCAGTAAAAATTTGACGATACAATATTCTTGTACTTCCAGTGCGACATTGAACTTCAAAAGGGGAACCTGAAGCCGTTGGTTGAATAAAGACCAATCTATATTTACCAGTGTCAAATCCTTTGTCTTGTGCTTCTACACAATCTGGAAACAAAGAACAAGAAATCCAAATTGCAAATGGTCTTTTATTTTACTCTTATAAATTTGAGGTGGGAAAGGGGGAAGGAGAGGGGAAGGGGGAAGGAGAGGGGGAGGGGCAAAGGGATGCGAAACTAAACTTAATTATGAAATCCAAATCCAAGCGCTCACATAATTTTGGAACTGCATAAAAACCGAGGTGTAAACGAAAACGAAAAAGAATTCGGATAAACATATACTGCTAGAATATATACAAATATGATTCTTGAGATTTATCATACCTTTTACAACTGATTTGCATTTGTCACCATAATACCCTCTTGGACAATTACAGTTTGTCTCATTGCAGCTGTAAACCTAAAAAATATTAAGACATACATTTCAAGTATTCACATCGGTTGTTTGATAAACGTCTATGCTTCGTGTCATGGTTTATTATCACAATGCTTTACAATCAATATGCAAAAATATGTTAAAAATTGAAAGGGGTATTCCATTGTACTGCCTACTGGTGCTATTTACGGTGTGAAATTAGAACATGTGGAACACTGGAGTTTAAAGGACCCTGTTCGTCATTTGCGGAGGTTGAACTACTAAAGGAAATCGCATTATCATTCAAATGTACTTCAAACTTACGATGGCTCGCTGAATTTTCATGTTTGTTTAATAATTTCTATTTTTAATTCAATTCTACTTATTTTATTTTTTTTTATTTTTATTTTGTTAATTTGTGTTTATTGTTTGCTGAATTTTTATTTTGTTTACTAATTTTTTTTTTGTTTGCGGAATTATTATTAAATTATATTCATTATTCATTTACTTTTGGCAATGCAGCAAACAAAAAAAGAAAATTACGTTAAATGAAATCATAACTCAGCCAACAAAAATAGAAAATAGTAAACAAAAATGATAATTCAGCAACAATATATGAAAATTAAGTAGAAATCATTCCAAATTTAACAAAAAAAAAAAGGGGAAAATAAGTAGAATTAAATCCTTTCCTAGCAAATCAACGGAGACAGTTTTTGGTTTCGCTTCCCCACAACTGTCCACTGACAACAAGAAACTTCATGAGAACAGGGACCTGTTTCACAAAATTTTAACAAAGATACAATCAAGATTTTAAGAAATACAGTAACCTAATTGGTTAATAAAAACTCAATTTTAGTGATTGACCAATCTGACCGTTGGAACACTAAAATAAGCCTAAGTTAAGTTTTCGTGAAACAGGCTCCAGGACTGCGTCTGAGGACTAGTTAGATTACAACGAAGACGAAAAAAAACACCCATTTAAATGGATTAGGCAATATAAAAAAAATTATTTTTTATCTTACAGGGGATTGCATTGAATTTGGAAAGAAACGAAATGTGCATTTCGTAATAGGCAATTAAAGATTAACATTTGTGGTAAACCTCTTATTGTACAAGATTGGAATTACATTTTGTAATGGAGATTGCATACAAACAAAGCGGGGTGGGGTATATTACGGAATAATAACATAGTAAACACTGTATCGACACAAATTGTAAGTTTGTTCATTAGATGAAATGAGGAGGAGAATAAATATAAAAGGAAACATTATATATGTATACGTACCTTGTTGTAGCATTTACAGTTGTTCTCATTTCCAATTGAGGTAAGGCAGTTCTCACCCTCATCATAAAGAAAACAGTTATTCGAATTTATGTTCTGACAATATAGAGCTCTTGTACACTGTGATCGTTCTATACAACGAAAGAGACAAGACTTATAATCTGGTGTTTGTAATTCGCCCATTTCAACTGAATTATAAGTGTCTTGGATAACTTTCGTTCTCAAAAACTCTGATTGTTGAAGGCAATGACACTGCCATGGAAGATTCAATAAGCCTACGAGGAAAAGTAGAATGTGCTCCATGTCTAACAAAGGCTCAATTTCTTTATAGACTTCGTCTACTTAAGAAACGTTTTTACCGGAGCTTTTAAATTTTAAAAAAAATATGGTCCGTTGTGGAACAAAAACTTTGAGAGCAAACCTTGAACTAAACGAAGAAGCCGCATGGAAGAAAAATCAAAATGGTTCTATTTTCTAATAAAATCTGCAATCGGACAATCTTTAACATTTCAGAATAGTATGCATCCCGAATAATGATAATGATGTTTTTTTTCAACAAGGGTAAAACGCAAGATTTTTATCCCGAATTGACGCAGTTCAGGACGACTACAATAATTCCATACACACATACGGTAAAATCTTATATAAAACTTTTCACTTCCTACTATTCGCTGCGAGTTCCAAAATTTGGTAATGATTTTGGGAAACATGAATAATACATTATGTCGAACTTATTATATAAGGAGTGTCGAATGATCTATGATAAATTTTGATAGTTCCTGCTCAACAACAGACGTAAAGCCTTCAGACAATTGTTTGTAGACGTGAGAACTGATGTAATAATCAATAATTCGATCTAATAAACTTTGAATCACAGAATGGGTGGTACAGCTAACAAACTGAACAGTCGATTAAATAAGTTTTCTCCGTGTAGACCAGCTAAGGAGATCTTGTTTACAAGACTAGATGTTACCCTACTGTTTACATGGAACAAATCCAACATGAAAAGGTGAATTTATATTGAGGAGAAGCAAAACTGCCAATGGTCACATTCAACTCACAGATCTATGATTCAGCCACTTTCCCTTTGGATTAAAAAAAAATGAATTTCGGGTGATTTTCGTGCTACCTGTACACATGCCTAACCACCAACGTTACTTGTGTTATAGGTTCTTCAAACTTAATCCTGGTTTAAATGGCACTACAACCATTCTTGTTTAAGTATTTCGATCGGCATAAATATCTCGAAGATTAATTTATTAATTTAATTAATATTTACCTAGGAAACAATTATCTATTTGGCAATCAGCCTTTTAAGACATAGTCTTTCGAAAATTTCGCGATGACTCTAGTTTACATAAATTTTGTGTTCGCCATATTGCAATGTTAACCTTGTTATTAATTTACACTGTGCCACAGGAAACGTGCCAAGACCACTAATGCGTTTCATAATTGTTTGATTTTAAGGTATAAAAGGTCTTAGATCTCGCCATAGGTCTACTATTTGTGTTTAACAGGAACTATTGATTGAATAAGTACGACACTTTATCCACTTTTAAAAAAGAAACAATAAAGCTTTATTCAGATTTTTTTTTAAACGTGGGCAAGCGGTGAATCTGTTCAGTTTGAGAAATAAAAGAGCCTTGATGATTAACGCTTGATGATCAGTCCTGTAAAATTTTATGCTAATGATTGTATAATTTAGTCTGTTGTATTTTTAGAAATCATCTTTCTCCCTTCCTTTGGTTGTTTTTGCATGCACATTTTAGACTAACTTCTTGATTTGAAATTTGATGTCTGATATTGCATTTTCTTTCAGAATTTCGGAGATAATGAGAAATTTAATTTGCGGAAGGTTATTTCTAAAAATAGTGTTTTTTAGTGCAGTCGCAGTCAAGCGGATTTTGATAAAATGTAATGGTTTACTTTCATTTTGACTAGTTCAAAATTTTTATGGTCATGCTATATTGAATTTTTGTACAGAAACCAAGTATTGGCCAGGCTTTCATGTAAGATATTGAAAAGTTTTCAACCAGATTTCAGGAAAAAGTTATAGAAGGTTGAATTTCCAAACTTAACATGGAAATAGTGTTGTATATCAGCTTAATAATGAGTCTATCGATTTGTCGTTTATGGTCTAAGGGAGAAAACTCTATTTTATACAAAAAGTTTATACGAAACTAAGAAGTTTAGTTCATGCTTGTTTTTCGTTTTGTTTAGTATCACACACGTGCTGTATATATTTTGTTAAGGTGCTTCGGAACCTTGCAATAAATGAGCTGAGTCCAAAAATATTGCAAAAGCTATTTCAGTTGCAACAAGTGGCCACCTTGGATACAAAAGCTCAAAATATGCACATAAACACCAAAAACCAAATTTTGTGAACGTTTCCCTTTAAATCATCAAATGCACTGAATGACCCCAGCTTTTTAGTCTGAAAATAAGACAAAATAACAAATCTCTAACAACTATAATTCTCCACAAATACACATACATAATCCTTAAAAGATACACAGAAGGTAGCTCACACGTTATAGGTACATCATTCCAACCTTAGTTTTCCAATAATAGGCACCTATAAGCCACACTTCCTTGATTTTATGGCAAGTGCAACACATGGTAAAGAAAATGGCGGACAATATGGCGGCTCTTCTGTCTGTCAAAAATGACTAAAATGTACACTAATTCCACTGATTTCCAGAACACATACATCCATACACACAAGATTGAAGCTGGGAATCTCTTCTCTTCGGTAGTACCAAATCGCCTTACACGGATTCAACGATTATCGGTCACTAATACCAATTTTCACATCACGGTTCACATTTGTTGACACGAAGCTTCGTGCTCGATGCATCACATATCCTTGTGCATGGCAATACAACCCAAACAGTTCATATTTTTACGCTGGAAAATAAGCGTTGAGAATAATTGATTAATTGATGCATTTAAAAACTGACTGAAACGAAAACTTTATTTGAAAACATCAAAACCACACAGAAGTCTTTGATGTGCGTAGGTCTTCGTTCATAGGGAGTCAATCGGTATTTCTCAAGAAAAATGTCAACATTGATGAAATGTGAAAGATCGGATAACTGACATGAGGTTACATTATGCAATCCTTTAACTTTGATGTACATGGAATAATACAATCAGCATAAAAAGGAAATAAATATCTCGAAAATAAAAGAAATTTACCTTCAAACAGGAAACCGTCAATGTAAACATACAGACCACGTGATGGTGCAAGTCTCACAAGTTTTGTTTATAAAGTTTCGAAATTATTCACCAAAAATATTTTAATGACATATTTTTATGTAAACGGTGATAATTTACCGAATAAAACATTCATATGTCATTGTAAATTAAAAAAAAAAATGTTTTAGTATTTACCACAATATTTACCATAAATGGCATGTGTTTACGGCAGTCCGAAGAGGTCATAAAAATTTTGTTACACCTAAGCCTTGAGTGGACAGATTAAGTCTACATCCTTGCCAATGAGTTACTCCTGTAAACGAACGCAAATTACAGTCAAGCTATATTCAGTTATTAACCTGAACCGTGTAAACTTTCGAAACATCACTTCTTGCAAGTTTTGGAATCATGTGGAATCAGGTGCTAGGCACCTACGATGGGAACTATAAAATGTGTGGCCTAGGCGAGGGGCCTATCTATAAAAGTGACTTTTGAGTCCACATATAACTCAATAAGTAAATATGGACCAATGTAATATGAATATTTCTCCAAAACAAGAAATGAACAGTAAGGATTTCTTCCTCAGTTACGAATATGACAATGAGAGAAATTTTTACTTCCAGAGTCTTCCATAGTGATGGTTATTAAGTCACCTCTTTGACCACGTGACGGAAGTAACACGATTTCTCCGTGCAGCATAAAACGGCACGCGACAGCGTATTAACGTGGACAAAAAGGCCAAGAAGAATCACAGAAGAACGAAAAATTAATACACAGAAGAAGCCAAAGCAGGTCGATCCTTACTCTACGTCTGCGATATTGTTTTTACACCATACCTACGTAGGATTACAGGCAGTCAGCATGATAGTGTCTTAGAGCTCGCATCTCTTATACAGGTGAGGATTGCTATTCAAAAATGGAAAGGAAACTTCAAAAATTTATGACCAAGGAAAGCTGCATTCCGAAGGAAGATAAGGTTTACACACCATTACTTTTCACAGATAGCAAGGGGAATCATTTAGAGTTTAGTAGATCTAGGCCCAGATCTGCTACTGCTAGGCCTAATGACAGTAATGATGTTGAAAGACAAATTGTCATTAATTCTAAAGGAGGAAGGACTCCCATGCCCTTGACTATCTGAGATAATCTTGCAGAGGAGATTGGGTTCCAGGCCCCCTGTGTATGCTTGGCTTGGAACCTGTGACTTGACATCCAAGGACAAATGTGGCTTTATCAGTCTTGTATCTTGTGACAATTCATTAGTCAGGGATATAGCTGACAAATATCAGCAGTACCCTTAGGCCCTACTTCTCCATATTTCTGTGGAACCAAAAGAGGTACCATAAAGATCCATCAGTTTTCGAAGACCAAGACCGCCAACTGGTAGCTCAAATTTCTCAACTGGACACAATCCTCAGATCTATAAATAATTACATTTGAAGTCCTATTCATTATTTCTACGTGGATCTTTACAGGGTGTCTAAAGCGTGCAGAAAAAGAAGTACCAGTGCAGAATCTGCTCAACCAACAACTCGCCGGTATTACAGCTATTAACTGTACAAGGATGGTATTCACCCAGGCAATTTAATTGGTAAAGTTTGGATGCAGAAGATAGCAGATCAGGCTACCAAAGACTGCTGGATCAAGATTTTTGTTACCACTCGTAGGGTGTTTGAAATTGCAATCATACTGTGAGGGCGTTCTTCGCTGGTGTGGTTGTTTATTACTTTCACTCCTGCATTGGTCTATGAAGTGAAAATCCAAATAGCTGATAAATATATCAACAAATACTGAGACTGGATATAAGCCCCTAGCAGGATTTTTAAAATAGCAATTTGATTGTACAACTCCTGTTTTGGTTACTATCTTGTTTATCCTGAATTAGACCAAAAAGCATCATGGCTATCAACTGAGGAAAGAGATACAGAGCATAAAATTGACCACATCACCTAAGACAACCACATCTGGTTCGAAGTGGTAGCCTACAACATAAACCTCCGTGCTGTATGGGGAAGTATGACGACAGGAAGTGGCAACAGCCATTTGAGTGAATGTATGGGAACAATGGGGATTCCTAGCATGTCTACACATACTTTTTCGTCCATAGAACATGAAATTGGGAAATGGTGGTATGTTCTTATTTGGAAATCTTATTACTTTTGTATTGCCGTAAATTCAGATTTTTTGCTAGGAATTAATATGGAGAACGTAATATCTCTTGCAAAAAGTGAAATCACTACATTATCTTACTGGACTGAATAGTGCCCATACACATCACCATACTATAAAAAAAAAGTAGTACCGAAAAAAATGGCCGCTTTTCTTTACTGAATTTAGAAGAAATTTAAAGGCCTTTTATTAAAATATCATTTATTTTTTCCAAATTTCACGATTAGAGTGCTGTAGTTTACATATCAGAGCTTGTGTTGACATAAGAAATAGTTATTTTAATGGACATTTTACAGGTGAATTTCTGTTGTTAGTGAATGTCTCAATTTTTTCAAATAAATGGTAATTACACCTTTCAAAAACATTTTTTTTTTTTATAAAGTTTTATTTAGGTGATTAAACATAATGGGGCATCCATATAACACAAAATATGAAATGATAAAGGTCTAATTAAAAAGTTCACTTCAAACATTTTCAACCTATTTTGCAAGGTTCCGAAGCACCTTAATTAAATGATGATAATTCTATATTTATGACTTTAAGTTGCACCAAACCAAACCCCCAACCATGGTGCCAACATGGTGGAGATGCCTAACGAGACTGATGAATAATTTTGTGTTTTTTGGAACGATTTACTTTTTTTACTTCGGCTTAGTCCTACGAAGCCACGTGTGTTCTCATGATGCTCAGTGTTATTTTGATTGTGAATATAGTAATCCTATCGACTATGTCGAGTGATGAAACTTTTCGATATATGAATGGACATGGTCATGGTATAAGGACTTCAAATAACGATTTTACATATGTTTTACCTCAGCCTGTGTTTTCAACACCAGTTTCCAGTTCCAGTTCATCCAGTAATTTTCCTCCGTTATATCAATATCAGATGCCAGCTCCTCCGATAATGCCAGTCAATAATAATATCCATAAGCATATTTCCAAATTTCATGGATTCTCTCATGAGGATGGTTCAAAATTCCTTCATGAATTATCGTCATACTTTTTATTGGCTAACATCTCGCCTGATAGTCCAAGAGCTGTCGCTGCATTCCATTTACACTTAGATGGACCAGCTTTAGTATGGTTCAACACGTTGCCTATAGTACAACGTAGCACATTTGCAACTTTACAATCTGCCTTTCTGCAAGAATTTTGCCACAATGTTCCTGCAATTCTAGCTGAGGAAGCCTGTTATGATGCTTTGAGTTTGTCGCCTACACAGTTTTTGGAAGAATTCCACAGCATCATTTTAGAAAAGGGAACACGTCTTCAAAAGACTGACAGAGATATGGGTCTAAAATTTATACGATGTCTACCACCTCAACTAGCATTTTTTATCCGCACACAGGCTGGTCATGATCCAACGTTCCGCCAGATCTTACATTCATCGAAAATTGGTGAGGCTCGTGGCTATCGACAGCAAAACCATTTTCTAACTCAACCTAACACCCAAGAAGTATTGGCTGTAAATCGTAATGAAAACCCTCCTGTTCACAACAACCAGTCTCCTACATTCCAACGTAAAGCTACCTCTGTTAGGACCTGTTTCAAATGTTCCGGAGTTGGACATGTCAGACCAGCTTGCAATTGGACAGCTACAGGGGATTCTCAGCCAAGTATTGAATGTCAATTATGTCATCAAATGGGCCATGATGCTAAATCATGTCGTACTTTTAATAGAAATAAGAAAAGTGTTGCTATGTGTCAATTGTGTAATTCACCAGAACATCTTGCTGATAAGTGTAATTTAAACTGACTGAGCCTGAGCGTATTGCGCCACCCTCAGGCAAATTTAGTATTGACAACAATGACAATGTTACTATGTGCGCTAAGATAGATAAGTCTTTTCTTTATATATATGTTTTCATTGGCTTTTTGCGTGTTTCAGCCTTACTTGATACAGGCAGTTCTATTAATGTTATGTCTAAAGAATTTTATCTTTCATTACCAGTATCCATTATAAGTAATTTTATGCCCTGTTCTGATACTGTCAGACTAGCTAATGGCACAAGTATTCCTGTATATGGTACAGCAGATATTCAAATTAAGGTGCAAGGTTCTAAAATGACAAGTATTACTGTTTATATATTTGAACA
The DNA here is from genome assembly GCA_030562195.1 of Nipponacmea schrenckii. NCBI lineage: Eukaryota > Metazoa > Mollusca > Gastropoda > Lottiidae > Nipponacmea > Nipponacmea schrenckii. The sequence goes on from JAUJPP010000001.1 coordinate 12,033,493, forward strand.
TGCTTTGCATCCCTTATTATAAGGTACCAAATACATGAATGATAATGGTATTATTATTAATTTTGCAGAAGCTACTGTATTACGTAATGTTAAAACTAATGTTCAAGTTAGAAGTAGTTTAAGTTTTGATATTAGTCCGAGATCAGAGGTTATTGTAAAAGGTGAATTAGGTAAGAGTGTTGACATCGGTATTCAAGGTGTTTGTGAAGCCCATATTGAACTTTTAAACAAAGGTTTATTTGTTTCTAGAGCACTTGTTTCTTGTAATTTGCACCACTCTGTACCTATAAAGATTTTGAACCCTAGTAATGAAACTATTCATGTACGTAAAGGTTCAGTTTTAGCTACATTTAAGTGTATTGATAATTCATATGATATTATTTCTTGTTCTAATTTACAACCTGAAGGTGACAATATAAATGACAATGTTAAGTGTGAAAGTGACCTTTCTGAGCATAGTGAGTTTGATCAGTCTATCTTTAATTTAAATCCTGAGTTGTCTCCCATTAATCGTAAAAAGATTCTTGATTGTTTGTATACATTTAGAGATATTTTTGTAACTGATGATAATCCTGGACTGGGAGTCTTGTTGAGCATAAAATTCAGCTTAAGTCTGATGCTGTATCAAAGCATCATCGTCCATATCGATTACCTCCAGATAAAAAAACGGTCTTACGTCATCAGAAGTGCCCATAACGAGTCCTATAGTATTAGTTTCCAAACGTAACAAACCTAAATTAGATCCCAATAATATCACCAAGGAAACTAGTTTAAATTCTTATAGATTTTGTTGTGATTTCCGATATTTAAATACACAGACTAAAGATTTTCGGTATACTATTCCGGATCTACAGGATCTTACTGAGTCATTTTCAAAATTTACTCCCAATTATATTACATCTCTTGATTTATCTTCTGGTTTTTTCCAATTACCAATTTCAGAGGATTCACAGAAGTATACCGCTTTTAACACTTGTTATGGCACTTTTAAGTTCCTTCGACTTCCTATGGGACTACGGACCGCACCTAATTCTTTTCAGTTGTTAATGGATAAAATTTTAAGTGGCCTTACTTTTATGTCTGTATTATGTTACCTAGATGATATTTGTATTATATCTGATACCATTGAACAACATGTTAATGATATTAAGGAGGTTTTAGGGCGATTAAGACAGGCTGGTTTAAAATTAGGTCCACGAAAATGTGCTTTTGCCCAAAGTAAATGCATTTTTCTTGGACATGAAATTTCACGTGATGGTATTAGACCACCCAGTGATCGTGTGGAAATATTAATAAATCATAGTATTCCACAATCTCGGAAATCCCTACAACGTGTTTTAGGAATGTTTAATTGGTTCCGAAAATTTATTAAAAACTATTGTGCAATTACGTCACCCCTTTATCAATTGCTTAAACAAGGTGTTGCGTTTAACTGGACTGTAATATCGCCTTCCAAGAATTGAAATTAGCTCTAAAGGAATCTGATGCATTAGCCTTTCCCCGATTTGATTTAGACTTTAAACTTTCTGTTGATACAAGTAGTCGTGGGATTGGATATATGTTACTTCAAAAACATGAAGATGGACTTGAGCGTGTTGTGCGTTTTAGATCGAAAGGCTTAACAAAATGGCAGCGTTCATATGGACCCACGAAATTAGAGCTACTTGGTGTAGTTACAAGTGTATTAGACTGTAGTTCATATTTACGTGGTAGACACTTTATTATTGAAACGTACCATCAAGCTTTGCGCTCCTTACATCAGAAACAGTTTCGTTGAGCAATTTATGACAGGTGGTTGACTATTTTGCAATCTTTTGACTATGATGTTGTGTATAAACCTGGAACAAAAATGTATGTTCCAGATGCGCTTTCGCGTATGGATGTGTTTCCAGAGCAATTAACCTCCAGTCCTAATGAGGATGATCCTTTTTTCGAATATGTGCCTGAGAAACCTACTCAAGTGCGATTTATTCAAGATAATAAAATTGAAACCGTTTTTCCTGTTGTTCAATGTATTCATCACTCCGTCTCAGATGATGTTTATGATACAGACACGGAAGACAACCATGATCCAGTTATTAAACCACGTAAAAGGCGATCTTCTCGAACCACATCATCATCATTCAACACTGAGACACATCCAGTTAAACAGGATAATGGTAATCCTAATCACACTCTGGCTGCTGAAGTTGACGCCAATGTCGATTTTGATTCAACATCCCAGTTAATTTCCGATTCATCTCCCAACGATTCTGAACTAGAACTACTCAATGAAAAGAAAACTTGTAAAGATGTTCATCTTGATATGACTTCCAGATGTATTTTCGAATCTCAGCGAAGTGATGTTACTCTTATACCTATTATCAATTATCTTGAGAATGGTACAATGCCACGTTCACAGAGGTTATCTCGCGAAATCTTAATAAAGCAGTCCGACTATGCTCTATTTGATGGATTACTTTTTCATTCCCGAATAGCCAAATCGAAAAGAACCAATATCAATTAGTTGTACCACATAATTTGTTACCTGAAGTTTTGAAATTGTTTCATGATTCCCCATTATCTGGTCATGGTGGTATTGAAGACACAGTAGATCGTATCAGACAGCATTATTACTTTGATCGTTTACCCACAATTGTAGGTGATTATGTAAAGTCATGTCACGAATGCCAAGCTCGAAAAATTACGAAGATCCATGTTAAGAATAAGATTGTTGCATACCAGACTCCTACTGCTCCGTTTACTGTATGGCAGATCGATTTGTTTGGACCTCTACCTTTAACACCTAATGGATATTGCTATGTTTTTACAGCTATTGACATGTTTTCAAAGTATAGCTATGCTCAACCAATTTCTAGCAAGGATGCTATGACTGTTTCAGAGTGTTTATTCCATTTATTTTGTACTTTTGGTGTTTGCAGTACATTAATTACTGATCAAGGTTCAGAATTTACTGCTGTTGTTACTCAACGATTATGTGAAATGTTACAGATTTCTCAGCAGTTTACTCCTGCTTTCATTCACCATTGCTTAGGAGCGTGTGAACGTACTCACTTGACTATCGCTTCTCATTTAACCCCATATATGAATAGTAAAGCCTCTAATTGGGATTTTTATTTACCTTGCATTATATTTGCTATGAACAATTCCGTTAATACAAGTCTCGGTTATTCCCCATTTGAAATCCTATTTGGACAAAGACCAAAATTTCCATTGGTCAATCATGTGGATTCATTACATTCAGTACCAGCTGATGTTCAAACATTCCTTCAACGTAAATCATCTCAGTTACAGGACATTCGTACCAATGTACTTCATAATTTGGAGAAATCACAAGGCAACATGATGACATATGCCAATCAGAAGAGATCGGTTACGAATTTTACAAAAGGTGATTATGTCTATTTGCGTGATGAAAGCAATCAACCAGCTAAGAAACTTAGACACCAGTATATGGGTCCTTTTGTTATTGCTTCACATCCAACTGATCATATGGTTTTGCTAACCGATCCGAATGGTATAAAAACATTTCCAAAATCAATTCATGTTGATAGAATTAAACCAGCTCACATACGTATGCCTTCACCTACGAACTTCTTCAAAGTTATAGACAGACAACCTACAAGTGTACTTGTGTCTCGAGAATGTCAGACTGATCCTATCCTTCATCCTAATGTGACACCTACTAAAAAAGACTGTGTACAACCAAAGCGTAATGTTCGTAAACCTATCAGATACAATGACACTAATTTTGTCAATCCTTCCGATGTGTCTTTATCTGAATCTGACAATCAGAAAGTGAAAAAAGTATTAGCTCAGCGGCGTACTAATACTGGACTTCAATATTTAGTCCAAATAGTTGGCGAACCTGCTCAAAATGCAATTTTGCTTGACCCAGACCGTCTTAATGCCAAAGCTAAGCAATATGTAAAAGATAATCCTCATCCTTTTGCATATACCTAAATATTTTTCTAATTTTTCAATGTTAGTATTTTAAAAAAAAAAATTTTTCAAGGCTTTAAGTTGAAATATTGAAATAAGTTCTTTCATTCATATACCTTTTGTATAACTAGATTTGTAGAAGTTCTCTTAATAGAGTATGTCGCATAGATTAATCTGTTTGTTGACATCTAAAATTTCAGAGTCTCTGTCTTATTATGTTTGCAAAGGTTGGGATAATGTTTTCTTGTAAATTTTCTCATTAATATTTTATTGGATTTGTAGAATGTTATTTAGTTTTCAATGCATAAATCTGTTATATAATTATAATGTTTCCTTAAGTTGAAAGTGTCATTGTAATGCACTTCATTTCTAATGGTGGTTCATTATTTATTAGACAGCATTTGTTATTGTATTCCTAATGTCAGCCATTCTTCATCTACCTATAAATATTTAGAGTTATACTTATATAACAGTCATTTGGACATTACTCTAATATTAATATAGCCTATTAGTTATTAGTCATTTGACAATTGTATCAATCCAATATTTTGTTGTTTACAGTTACTAGTCATTTTCTTTCATTCCTACAAATCAATAGACTCATGTAAAATTGTGATCCAATTTTATTTTTGTGGGGCGGATGTTGTATATCAGCTTAATAGTGAGTCTATCGATTTGTCGTTTATGGTCTAAGGGAGAAAACTCTATTTTATACAAAAAGTTTATACGAAACTAAGAAGTTTAGTTCATGCTTGTTTTTCGTTTTGTTTAGTATCACACACGTGCTGTATATATTTTGTTAATTAAATGATGATAATTCTATATTTATGACTTTAAGTTGCACCAAACCAAACCCCCAACCATGGTGCCAACAATAGATGGCATATGAATTGGCGGATCGAGTCCTGTCAATTTAAGAGAGTTAAATTTGGGAGTTATTTCCCCTTATAATTACAACGGATTTCCAGGACTTGCATTAGAAAAACGCTTATACACGGATTAATCATCGAATTTTAAGGTGATTTTGAAGTATACGCTGATGGATATAAGAAATAATATCTAAGACCATATATACCTTTAACCTGCTTTCAGGGTTTACGTCGAAGAGAATGTTATGAAAATGAAACAAAGACTATTTAAAACCTTCTATTTCTATTTTGAACAAAATTATAGAGAACAAATAATTGCTTGGAGATTATACATTAAGAAATCATATTTGCAATGGCACGAGTTCAATACGTTCCCAATTCCAGGGGTGGCGAGAGTTTATTGTTTAATGGTTTTAAGTTTAGGATCAAATCTAGAAGAAATACAAATATACATTGGGAATGCTCTATGAAAGGTTGTCCAGCTACCGCAAACACTAAAGACCGCATTGTTACCAAACACAAGAGCATCCACAACCATGAAGCAGATGAGACCAAACTGAAGGTGGACTTTTTTCTAAATAACTTAAAGAGTTTAGTAAAAGTTGACCACAGACCAGTTCCTACAATCTACCAAGAGGAATTGAATAGTAAGTATGCTTTAAAACCATATAGAATTTTCATAGGAAATTATTACTTTTTAATGTTTATTTTGCGTTATTTTTAGAAATGATTATTATTTAAGTGATTTTTTTTTTACAGAACTTCGAACAAGTGAAGGTGACCATATTGTACAGGCTGTTCCTACCCTCTACAGAGCTGACAGTTCTCTATACTGGGCAAGATCCAAGGTTCTGCCACCTCTACCAACTTCCAGAGCTAATATCCACCTTCCATATGACTATAAGAAGACAATTAATGGTGAAAACTTCCTTCTTCATGCTGAAGAGAATAACAAGTTTATGATTTTTTCCACTGTCAATAACTTGTATTATCTTGCAACAGCTGATGACTACTTTTGTGATGGTACATTTAGCATGTGTCCTAAGCTATTCTACCAGATATACACCATCCATGCTTTTGTCGCAGGTAAAATGGTGCCATTAGTTTATGCACTTCTACCTGATAAAAGACAAAGCACATATTCTCTACTGTTTGAAGTCATAAAAGAGAAGGCACGTAGTATGAACCTACCCCTACGACCAGTTACCATTTTTATGGATTTTGAGATAGCTGCTCAGAACGCTGCAATGATATCCTTTCAGAGCCAGGTGAAAGGATGCATGTTCCATTTTCGCCAAGCAATATGGAAAGGGGCACAAAGATTTGGACTGCAGTCACACTTCAGAAATAATGAGGATGTGAAACAATTTGTGCGACGTGCGTCAGCTCTCCCACTCCTCAGACTGTGCGACATTGACTTTTGGCTCAATGCCTTAGAGAGTGTTGACATGACCATTCCAGGTGTGTCATCATTTGCAGATTATGTCACAGAACAGTGGGTGGAAGGTGGTGAAAGGGCCATGTGGAATCAGTTTGATACTGTTGGCCCTATAACCACCAACCACGTGGAGGGCTGGCATTCAAAGTTAAATGGAATAGCTACTAGCCACCCAAATATTTTCAAGTTCATAAACATTATAAAATCTGAGCAAAGTTGTTATACCAAAAAACAATACTACAATTGGAAGCAGGTGGTTGTCTCAGACCAAAGAAGAGGAAATACAGGAATTTGGAAAGCCAAATTGAATTTCAAAAACAACAATTACTTAATGATGTTATTTCTCCTCTTCAATATGGTGATTGTATTTCACATTTAGTTGGATTGTAGTTATTGATTAATATATAATTGTTATGAAATAAATAATATGTACTAAATGAATGTTTATGATCTTATACTTTATATTATAAATCTAAGCCCTTTTTGAAACAGACTATAGCTCTTAATCCGGTGTTAAAAACGGATTAGCATGGTTCACTGATTTATATCCTTAAACAATAGGGTAATCAATTGCGGGGATTGTAGGTATACATCGATTTTACTAAGTCAAGGGCAATGACTCGCAAACCTTTAATTAAAAGTCGTCATATTCCAACTTTACCCTCGTCTTATCAATTCCAAAGCTCACCCAAAGTTTCATTGCAATCCATTCAAAACTGTAGCTTCTATTGTACCTTTAATCAAGGGCAATAAATCAAAATTCGTTCATCTAAAAATCGTCAAATTCGAACTTGACTGAGGTCTCATCAATTCCAATCCTCACACTTTCATTAAACTCCATTGGCAATTGTAGCTTATATTGTACCCACAACACGGGCGGACCGACGGACAGGGTGACGACAATATACCTCCTCCGTGATTTACCATCATTTTAAGATTCTTGATTATCTCCCTTCAACGGCTTACTAAATGTGTTCCTTCAGAATTGTTGTAATATGAGAGTGTTTTGGCGTTTTGTTATAATGCGGTTGGTGGTATTCTGGATTGCTTGCAGTCTAAATATATAATGGATACAGACGTTACAAAAGTTTCAGATTCTGTAATCAAATGTCGGACACTTCCAATGTCCCTAAGTTGACCGCTTCCTTTTGTCACATTCAGGCATGGATTTCACACGGCTTATGCTCAACTATATATAACAATACAAGGCTTAAAGAAAATATCACAACTACAAAATAGGGCACTGGTCGGCTTAATTTCTACAACACAGAGGCGATGTTCCGATCTTTTTTCAAATTCAGATATTAGGGGTCTGACCTACTGTGGAATGTGTTTTAATAATGTGACATTTTATTGAAAATTTCAAGAAATAATCAATAAGACAAAACCGTTAGCATTTATCATCCTGGGCATAAACGGGCAACTGTTTTCACTTTATCTGTTTAATTGCTTCAGAGGTTTGGAATAATCAGCAAATAATGATGAAAATGATCAGTTAGGCCTATAGTTGTCTGAACTTACCATTGAATATTAAAGGTCGGAAAATTTGTCAAATACGTTTAAATGTCTTGCGCAAGATTTAGACTACAGTTTTGGTCGGATTTTGACAAAACGGAATACTC